>WURV02006252.1:0-24172 GCA_011762755.2 Epimenia babai
AATTTTATTGATTTATAGCGCCCTTTTAACACATGGCTATCAAAGACACTTTACAAATTTATAGTTATTATGATTAACTGGAAACACAAGGAATAGGGTTCAAAGTCGAACTCGGTATACCATGAATCAATTGAAATGATGCTCAATATCTGAATATTTATTAACATTGTTCATGCCACTAATAATGTCTTTTCTTTTTTAATGCCCCACCTCAGCTTAGTTAGCTAGCCACACACCCATGTTGGCTACAGTTGGCTAAAGTGGATTTTCCCTATCGTAGTTGGATAACACCGGGTAATGGAGTTACATATGGATATATAGAAATGATGTTAATAAATAATGAAACTATGACAAGCAGAAAATCGATGCAAATGACCTCCTGCGATGATTTGTCATGTTACCTAAAGGCCACTTTTGTTATGGCGCATAAATGGCCAAGACAACCGGTAACCTAGTTCTACTGTAAAAGTGAAGTACAACATTTATAGACTGCAAGTATCAGCCAATAAAGGCTGCCAGATGTGGTTTATAATGAAATGTTTTTGGTGGCTATTCAGTGCATATGCAATACCTTCGACACTTACATATCACCCTACTGAGGATATCGAGCATCTACCCATTTTGGAGACGGTTTTACTCCAGGGATCCGAGAAAAATGACTTGCTAAGGATCATCGCAGGAAAGTTGACTGGTGGGAGGTTTCAAACCCACGACCTTTCAGTGACGAGTCCGGTTCTCCTACCACTCAACCACTTTCCCCATTTTTATATACATACAATGGGTTTGCGACATTACCCGCCCTTACTTCCGGGTCTTACTAACGAGTCCGAGGTGACTTGCCATCTATAAGTTTTTTGTATTTTTTAATTGTCGAATGGTGCCTGTACACTATCAAATTATTGCATGCAATCCGCTTCTAAATATGCTTTGCACTGCTTGCACTGTTTGCCACTGATTGCACTGTTTGCAGCCAATATTGCGAATAATTATCAAATACAGATATGCCGATTGTGAGGTTGATGTATGTTCTGTCCTTTATATAAATGTGACAGTATGTTACGAATTTTGACCATTACCAGTCGAAATGCTTATAATGTGCAGTTTCACTTCATAAATCGTGAATAGTGCAGTTATCTTTAAGTTATTGCATGAAGATAACTTTATATGACTAACTAATTCCACACTTTATCCTTTAATTACTCTGCAACATTTACTGTTAACAGTCTATTTTAGTTGAAAGAAAAAACGTTATTTTATAAAAGATTTTCATACAGACAGCGATTTTAGTATATTTAACCACTTTGCTGTCAAAACGCAAAAAGCACACGGACTTATCGTAAAAATAACGCCACATTCTGTAGGTATTACTCCCGCACCCCACAGGATGAGTGATAGCTTACGGGTCTATAAAGTGACTACTAATAATCTCCTACTACCACACAACCCCTCTCTCCCCCATTGCGTATTGCGCAATATCAGCAGTGCGAGATAAAGCAGAACTTCTACGGGTAATCTAATATTAGTCGACATTTTAACTTATTGACAAAACCTTCTCCAGAACTAATGGAACAAATAGATAAAGATGAACTAAAGATATCTGTACAAATATTACTGTGTACATAATATATCCTACATAAACCAGCATTCAGCCACAATGCAGAAATGCACATCTTCAATAACAGCATTGTACCCTAATCCACCCTAATCCACACCATACATTACATTACAAACAGGATTAGTGAATGTTTATATGGAATTAACACTCATCCACCCAAGCAAGAGGGTCTCACATACTCTATTATCCTGTCACCTATATTAAATATATTCAAATTTTATTTCGTGTTAGGACATTTTGTGATTTTTATTCTATATAAATTTGGATAACAACCATGAATTATTTTCTTTTCAATGATTCACGGTTTGACATAAATAGGTCATTCACATATAATTCCCTTATATAAATAATGTTGATGTGATTCTAGCACTTATACTGTAACAATTATACTCAATCAGAATCTGTATTCTTCCCAGGACAACCATGGGTTATATCCAGTAATTATACTCAATAAATAAATTAATAAATATTAGGCATTTATATACCCCCCACCCCACCGTACTCCTTGGGGCTATGTTCACAGGGTGGTCCACGGTGGTGGGCAAATGACAACAATTATTAGAGAGGGTGTAGTGGTAACAGTTAGGGTTTATACTGTGTGAAAAGATACGACTTAAGCATGGTTTTAAAAATGTTAATGGGGATCATCCTTCTCATTTTGAGGGGCAGTGCATTCCATAGAGCCGGCCTGGCAAAGCGAAAGCAGCGCTTTCGAGTAGCGACTAGACACTGAGAGGCAGACAACAGAGAGCGACAGGGCACATAACCAGAAAACATGTCATTGATGTACGCAGGGCCAGGGTTCATGGCTTTGTGAACGAAGGTCAGCACCTTGTAAATACTCCTCCGCGACACAGGCAGCCAGTGTAGATCTACCAGGCAATGTGTAATACGAGAAAATTTTGATTGCTGGTAGATTACATGAGACTGTTCTGTTCTGTTACTGTTCTGGCCTAACTGTAGTCGGTGAATAAGATAGAAAGGGGCGCCGACCAAAAGAGAATTAGTGATCCAGATGAGAAAGAATCAATTAGCAGACAATGGATACAGCGGTATCATGCGGAATGTACGGTCTGATGCGCCTGATGTAGCGCAGCTGGATGTAACATAAGCGACATACAGAATTAACGGAATCAGAAAAAGAAAGATTCTTGTCAAAGATGACATCCAAATTTCTGACTGCATCAGACACAAACAGAGATTCAGAGCCGAGAGTGAGTGAGACCGAGAACTGTGGGTTTGACTGCTTGCGCGAAATAACCACCACTTCTGTTTTATCATCATTCAATTTTTAGAAGATTTTGCGACATCCACACTTTGACATCGTGCAAGCACACAGATGATTACTAACCACGGAGGCATCAGTGCTGCTGGCGAAGGGAATGTATATCTGACAATCATCAGCATACAAATTGAAATGAAGATTACGCTGACGAAATAGATCACCTAAAGGAGAAAGATAGAGCGTGAAAAGAAGTGGGTCAAGAAGAGAACCCTGCGGAATGCCACTGTAAAGAGATCTAGGAGCAGATCGATGGTTCCCCATGACAACAGTCTGATCACTCGCTGATAGATATGACTTAAGCCAGTCCAACAGCTGGCCTTCGATACCAAAGCGCCATCGAAGGCGGCGTAGCAATATGCTATGGTGAATGGCATCGAAAACTGCAATTAAATCTAACAAGACAATAATGATCTCTATTCTTCCCAGGACAATCATGGGTTATATTCAGTAATTTGTACTAGTCTACCAGAAAAGATTAGCACTCTAAATCGGATTATAATCACACATACAATGCTAAATTACTTACGCTTGGCCAAAACCCATCCTGGTTTGGTACGGGACTTTAAAATTTCAATTATTCAAGAATATTATGATGGTTAATTCAAATAACAAGATAGTGCATGATAAAAGGATAAAGGATACGATTTCCATCTCTTTCCACAAGACCGTGAAACTGTGGAATGTGTGGAGAGAGAACATCATCTCTAAGCTTGACGAAACAATCGTACTCCTTCGGGCAAAACATCTTCATGATCGTTCCGTTATTCCCAGTTACAAAGTTACCTGAAAAAGTAGAAAACACTTTCTTAAGGAATTATTATTAGCATAAAAAAATTACCGGTATATGAAATCAATCAATACAATTATCAATCTACTTCTAATATACTCTAAATATCTAATTGGTGAATCAAAAAATTAGTAGTTACTCAAACTTCGTTGAAGATAACATTTACTTTTAGGCACCAGTGGTTTGAAATGCCGCTTTTCACATCAGAGGGTGAAGCTAAGGATCATTTTCCCCACTTTCCATAACAAGAAATGCTTCAGATTTTTGGGCTTGAATATTAAGTGAGATTTGTATTAGGTTATTGCAATTTTCCTAAAGATATAATAAGACACTATAAAAAATGCCACTGACATTCACACTATAATATCACGCATAAATAATATTCACCACAAATTCATTCAAGAAGCATACAATACCCTGATGTCCAGCTAGTTGTATCCATGGATACTTCTTCTTTTGGTACAGATGAACCAATGATGATGTACACTGGACAACATTCATGACTTTCTTCCATGAACTCTGGAAAGGGCTTTGTGGGTATAGTACAGTAAGGGGAGATAATCACTATTTATGACAAAAAAATATAGAAATTTCTAGTGATGGCATAATAATTGATTTCTGATGAGTACGCCTGAAAATGGATAAAATGTGTTATTTTAATAGTTGTTTTTAATCTCAGGATTGTACTTGAAATAGGGCCAAAAAATTTGCAATTGGTGTCACCAATGTTCAAGTATTGATAAACATTGAAGGATACAATAGAAAAAAATATCGAATTACTTTGACTATGTCACATTGCTATCCAAAATTCCCATTAGCTCTGCTAGCTATCGTGTGGCTGTTCCAGTCATACCTGCATTACTATCAAATTTCCTGTTAGACCTATTAGCTATGGATGTGTCTATTTCAGTAATCCCAAAATTACACCTAAAAATTCATGAAATACCTATTGCAGATATTTACTATTTAAGTTGCCCCTGTATCGAAGTATTCCTTCTTTTTGGCTCATGTAGAACATTTTCAGCGCGCAATGGCGCAATATCATGGGAATTAGTGGCATATCTTGCCAATTTAGGAAATGTTAAATAATTCCCTATAGCATAATAGCGACACAAATAGTAAGTCACACAAACAGTGAAAACAACCACACAATTACTATGTGTAATGGGAACAATTCTCCCGAAATTAATGAGAACATATGCGCAAGAAATCGGTATATAAGTAAATACCAATTTGGTTTAGTATTTCATTTCGTGAGAATCTTCACCAAGCTGACAGCCAGCTGTATTGTAACTAAATTGACAGGAATATTTACCAGATAAAATAATATTGATAATGTTTACCAAAATATCAAGCACAAAAAGCACAGAAAAATGCAAAAGAACCGGGACTTACCTTTCTCGCTAATACAGAAAATTTTTGCTTTCTATTAAAACTGACATCTGGCGAATTGAAAAAACCATCCGCACTTTTATTACCACAGCTGTCAGCATCCAAAATAAAAGAAATTCTGTTATCAAGAGATGTTCCATCCGGATCTACATTGTCTGCGTTGTAATTTTTGGTACAGCTGATATTAGATTTCTGAGTATGAGTGTTGGTACCACTGCTTGTGGATGTATCGTGGATTTCAAGAACACGAGTTTCAATTTGTTCGGACTGTTGTGTATTTGGTGTTCTTTGGTCATCACACAACGGAACGTTAAACGAGCGATTGTCAATGTCCGCAGAAAGGTTATCATTTGATGAATCGACAGAAATCGATTCACTGACTGAATTAAATTGCTCTTCGTAGCGCAATTCCGATGTAACCACCTCATCTTTTTTGTTGGATTCACTTTGAATGTTCGATTCATTACACGAGTCTGCAAGAGAATTAAGCGACAAGTGGAAATCTGTATTTTCTAGGTTGTCCAAGCATGAAGCTCCCTGATTCGATGACTTTGGTTCATTGTTTTTTATAATGCTTGTCACGTTCCCTGGCTTGTTATCGTTATTTTCAGTCTGACATTCACATTCAGTCATGCAATGACAATCTGACATTGGCGGATGTATCGGGTCATGTTGAAACTCCATCTTCGTCAGTATCAGATTACTTACACCAGTCACTCTCACCCATCTGAAAAAAAGTTTTTACTTTTTAGAAGAAATAAGCATTTTTACCTCATTACTATACATTCGAACTCCCCCATTTGCTACGGATGGTGGCACTGTTACTTTACGTGAGTCTCGTAACATGTCCTCATTGGTCATTCATAAAAAAGTCACACTAGGCTGAATGCCTAAATGTTCTGCTCGACTTAAAAACAGATTAGGATGCACTAAAATGGTGGTAATGGCATTTCGTCATTCGCGTTGTATGGGGCTAGATTTCTACCGATATTAACGTGAAAATGTATTTTGACCTTTTGTTAATGTCATAATTTGCCCAAATTTCAGTTGATAATTCGAACAATGAAAATGGCAAAGATTTTGTCCCATACCATATCCCATTGTCCCCAAGTAGCATTCGAGATTACTTTCAAGAAACATTTGCCCCAGAGGGTAATATTTTTGCCACACATAATCTAGAATATTCTGCCCAGCAACTACAGAATAAAGACTTACAATAGTGGAAACGATTTGTTGTAATATTAAAAGATGAACAACCCTGTAATAACTATATCTTTCCGAAATGCACCTGAAATAATAGCTGTGACTAATACTGTGGTGTTCTAGTATAACTGTAATATGGTCTGAGATTGGATAAAAGCCAGCCATGTTATATAATAAAATAAATGCTAGGAAAATGTTTTTAATGCAATAAATACATTTGTCTTTTCATCAGTTTAATCTACAGTGCTTTACATGTTTACACTATAATTTTGATGCAAAGTACCTCACAGACACATAAAAAGTTACTTTTGATCCCAAATTCCAAAGCAAACAGAACAATAGAGCAGAGTAACTTGTAGACTTGTAGATAGACTTTAACTTTGTTGTCCTGTATCATAAATTGTAAAACATAACCGTAATACCTCCATGTCTCACAATAATTTCTGCTTCATTTGTGCAGATGTCGAACTATGGATGTAAAAAAGTAATAATAATGATAACTGATTTATTTGGGTGGCACCCTAATAACATTTACGTCTCCAAAGCGCCTAGATACATTTCATAGATAATTAAATGGTAGTATACAACATAGTTAATAATACACATTTAATAAGAGAAAAATCTTAGGGAAAATACAACATCTACTAGTTTAATTGTCTATACTCTATAATATAAGAACAAAATTTAAAATGACATGTCTTGTTTGCATTCTATTGTCTCAATTTTAGATACAACTATGTTTGTGTAAGATTTAATCCATATTATAACGACTTTTAAACATTGTAATTCTATTAGTACATTTTGAAACAAGCAAAATTTCATTTTCACCAGATTTCGGTCCAAGAAATTAATTTTGTTATGCAATTGTTTTACCAAAATTTTAACCATTCCTTATCTCAAAAATTATTGGTGGCATATACAGAATCATAAAAATATTCAATATCATTAACACTCTCTACATTCGTCTCCACCAGCTTTATACTGCCCTTGCAAAAATCCCCAGAACTACCACCGCAATAGTATAATTGATGCAAATTATGTTAGAATCCCAATAAGTCTATGAATTTTTTAGATAATATGCACAATCTCTTGAATGATATATAATCTAAAGTATATACAGCCATCCTCGGTATACATCTACATGTGATTATATCTAATATGAACTGATTTTATAAATAAATAAAGCAAAATATACATTGAATATTATACCCGTGGAATCTACAGACTTTTCATCACATTTACCTTCCTCACAAGTAACAGGCTTCGCTGGCTGTCAGACAGCGTGAATACTTAATGGTAGGATGTGTCTAAATACCAGACGTTAAATAATAAACAATAAAAATAGAGGTGTATCAAGAATATTGTAGTTAACTACGATAAGTCTTGATTCCCGTAGGTTGATCCGTAATACTTGACACGAAGAGATGATCTACTTCAGATATTATGATAAAAAAAACTTCATTTGAATGATGCGTGTCAGAGCAACTAAACACCGAGAACTTGCAAAGTAAATATCCACTATGTTGAAAGAATGGCATAGTCAAAAAGATATGCGAGAAGTTTTTCAAAAATGTATTGAGCTTAGCGATACGAAGAGTGGTCAACTTTGTACAGAATATGGTGTCACAGATCAAGTTGGCGAAATGCATATCCTGCCCGCATACATAATAGTTCCATGGATTGTCCATGATTCACGCAAAGACTCTTTTTTAATGTTTAGTTACTGAGGAATGCATAATTTATGACTTATACAACAATACTGCAACATAACTCAGAAAATTATGGCCATTAAGTAAGGTGGGTAAGACGAGGTTTACCGTAGTACAACTTTATTAATGGTAGTAAATACAATGCCCTGTCAAAATTACGATATTCCCTTTTCATACCCTCAAGAAATTTTAGAATAACCCACTTTACGGCGAATCTTTATCAGCATTCAAGCATGAAAATCTTACTAATTTTCTGTCACTAAACTCATAGGAAAATTCTAGGCTTATGTGGATTCGAACTTGTAATCTCTTCCATAAAAGGCTACACTTTTAAGAACTGCAGTACTGGTGCCGTTCCAATCCTAATAGCCTCAGTATAGCTATAGACTACTATCTATACTCTTTAGAATAGAAACATCTAATAACAAGAGGCCCAAGAGGACTCAAAACAGTCACCTGAAAAAAAAGAAAAAAAGAGAAAAAGACAGAACAAGAGGCCAAGGAGGTCATCTTGATATTAGGACAAGAAGACAAGGAGACAGCTTGACATCAAAAACAAGAGGCCAAAGAGAACTGACAACGCCTATTAAAAAGTTGATAGAAATTACCACCCTTTGCTCCCATGACGAGATGCTGAAAAAATCCAAAAGACTAACCCAAGGACAATATCCGCCAAATGGCAGACCTGCGATAAGCGGTTATTGAGACGATTTTTTAAGAAAAAAAATGCGAACATTGGCAGAAGTTACTTCCCTTAGGTGCAATAACGATACTATGAACAAATCTAGAAGAGACCAACCCAATGATAATATTTGCTAAATGGCAGACCTCTGCAATAAGCGGTTCTTGAGAAGTTTTTATTAAAGAAAAAATATGAACATCGGCAAAAGTTACCTCCCCTATATGACGAAACCATGAACAAATCTAGAAGAGACCAACCCTAGGACAATATCTGCCAAATGGCAGACCCTTGCGATAAGCGGTTCTTAAGTTTAGGGTGCCGAAATATCCCTTGGTCAATAATGACAAGATGATGTCGACGACACTTTACAATGTTACTAGCTAAAAGACATAAACTAACAAAGTTATGTATAATTTGAGGCATACTGCAATGACTAGTTATGGTTTTACTCTAGTATAAACTTGTACAATATCCACATACTTACAGTGAGGACTTTGAATTATGGAGAATTAAATGTAAATAGAATTAGAATGTAAATATGTAACACAATGTGAACTAAGAAAACACATCAGAACGATGCAGTAGGTCAATGTATAATTGGCACGTTTATTTCAAATGTGGGGTCAGTGGCGGCAGTGGTGTATCCAATTTTTATCCGACATGTGACATGTGGCTATCACGTAGTCTAATATTTATTTAAAAATCCCATTAAAAATCATCTTACAGTATGCATTCAACATAAAAAGTAAATAAAGATGACAAATCTAACATAGAATAAATCACTTTATTTTCACTCGTTTACTTTATTTTCTGATGATATATTTTCCTGATTTAGCCTACAATTTAATGTTGTTTTACATTGTGGCACTTTTCTTAAAACCGCTTCACATAACTCCCGTCCCTCCCAATCATGGAGCGTAAATCAATCTGAATTCCAATGATCATCTATGACTCCAGAAACAACTGGTGCCTGCAAGAAGTCTTATGTAATAGACGATGATCATGGCATTGTTTCTCTTATGTAACAGATGATGATTGCAGCATTGTTTATATTCAATGTAATTCTTAGATTCTAAGGATGAGTATAATGTACCATGTATATCGAATAAACTCAGTGAAAACCAGAAATTTCATCGTTCATCCTGGTTAACCACCGACGCATTTTTTTGTATCAAGACATGAATTATTGGCTGTTATATTTATTTCCCATCTGCTGAAACAATTATCACATGGTGTCTAAAGGGGTTTGTTTTCTCAAATACACATAAATAAGAACTTATATATGAATGAAGCTAATGAACAATCATGGGTCAACATTCAATGAGAATCCACTAGGCAAATTGTATAACATGTCAGCAGTCACTTTTCTACAGGAAATATTATATTTATTATATTTTTTACGGCTGAAAGAAGTGTATACTCACATGAAATAACTGTTACTGATGCCAGGCAAAGATGTTCTGTCTAATGTATTGACTAACAAAAAAATTACACACAAATACGCATAAAACTTTGTAGGGAGGTCCTAAATAGGCTAATGAACAAAAACATTTTATGGGATCAGCATATTGCCATCTGCACAAAAAAAAATTTCAAGTGTTAAAATATCAATGAAAGGAAAACAAAGTTTAAAAGGAAATTTAGAAAATTTAATTTATAGTACCCTCTTAACACATGGCTATACAAGACACTTAACAAATTTACGGTTACTATGACTAACTAGAAATACAAGAAATACATATCAAGTAATTTATTGTAAGTTTGGAATAATCAAGTATACATGTTATTGGAATAATCAAGTACATTATTGTAAGCTTGGAATAATCAAGTATACATGTTATTGGAATAATCAAGTATATTATTGTAAGTTTGGAATAATCAAGTATACTTGTTATTGGAATAATCAAGTATATTATTGTAATTTTGGAATAATCAAGTATATTATTGTAATTTTGGAATAATCAAGTATACAAGTTATTGGAATAATCAAGTATATTATTGTTAGTTTGGAATAATCAAGTATACAAGTTATTGGAATAATCAAGTATATTATTGTTAGTTTGGAATAATCAAGTATATTATTGTAATTTTGGAATAATTAAGTATATTATTGTAATTTTGGAATAATTAAGTATATTATTGTAATTTTTGGAATAATCAAGTATATTATTGTAATTTTTGGAATAATCAAGTATATTATTTTAAGTTTAGAATAATCAAGTATATTATTGTAAGTTAGTGCAACTGACAACATATATGTTACATTTTACCGGTGTACTTAGGTATTTCCAGAATCTTCTAGCGACTTTCATAAGACCAAAACATCAAAGATACATGATTCTTCAAGTTTCTCAAATGGCAAATGTTAGAAAGAATTGAATAAATCTCCTGATAGTACGATATGTCTTCGTGATGACTGCCAAACAAAACTCATCAATAAGTATTCGAATGCATGTATATCTCAGAGACTGCCATACTCTATTCCACCTGCAATTTTGCGAATTGAATATATGAAAAATGATCACGCCACAGACTAAACATGAGCTTGTAAACATTTAGAATAGCACTGTCTATCTTATGCATCGTTACTAAAACGCTAATGTAACAACAACTTTGTAGAGGAAACTGCACCGTATGGGCCGAATGCAACCAATCTCTTTAAAAATAACCATTCTCTTCAAATGCAAGCAACCAGTCTCTTCAAATGTAACCAGTCTCTTCAAATGCAACCAACCAGTCTTTCCAAATGTAACCAACTAGTCTCTTCAAATATAACCAGTCTCTTCAAATGTAACCAACCAGTATCTTCAAATACAACCAGTCTCTTCAAATCCAACCAGTCTATCCAAATACAACCAGTCTCTTCAAATGCAACCAGCCTCTTCAAATGCAACCAGTCTTTTCAAATGCAACCAGTCTCTTCAAATGCAACCAGTCTCTTCAAATGCAACCAGCCTCTTCAAATGCAACCAGTCATTTCAAATGCAACCAGTCTCTTCAAATGCAACCAGTCTCTTCAAATGCAACCACTCTCTTCAAATGCAACCAGCCTCTTCAAATGGAACCAGTCTCTTCAAATGCAACCAGTTTGTTCGTAAATCACCAACTGTGGCCCAATAAACTAAACATTAGCTAAATAAAAGATAAAGATAAATTACACCAGACTCCAGACCAGTGACTATCTAAAAAATGCTGATTATATATAATGAATAGATCAAATGAAGCTATATTGTCTAATGACATTCATTAATAAAAAAGAGCTATTGTAAGGTCACTGAAATGTGTGAAAACTGAAGATGTATAATAATTGCCATGAGAAACGTCAGCAGCCTCAACTCCCCTTTTTGTTATTTTCTATGAGGCCCATAGCTCAAAATATCCCCCATTGGCTCGTCATAATAAATTCTTTCTTCTAAAGGACTTGGTAGGAAATCATGTAATGCTCTGTTTTTTTAAAATAATAATAGTAATGATGATAATAAAAAAGCACAAAAAAATATACACAAGACCATAATTACATTTACCAGATCGATGATAATCACATCTACCAGATAAGATACCCTCCGAAAATTAGTATTGGGTGAACTTGTTATTAAAAGTTATGAGACTGCATTACTATGACACTATTCCAGAATTATTAAGAAAAATGCATCTATATTTGAACTTCCACGTAAAATATTCATTTTTATTACTAGCAGTCAATGATTACGCAGAAAAGTTGACAGATAAAAGAAGTATTCTCTATACATATATAGACAGATGTAAGAAAAAGTGCTCTTAAATAAGCAACCATATACTATGTACATATCACTTAATGAAATAATGAAAAAGTAAAACCTAAAGATTATTTTACACAGGACAAGTATGTTTGAGCTAAAAAAATTTGCATTCAAAGTGATTCGAAATGTCCGATCTAAACTAGTATGAAAACCCTAACAATTATCACGCATTCAATAAAATCAGCCGCTAGCAGAGGTAGTTTGAGCAGTAGTCCAGTCATCTGACAGTCGCCGATCCAGGATCCAGTGCTGCATGTCATAAAAGTCTTCCATGAGGTTAGTCTCAAAATGAATGGAGTGAGAAGTTGAGTATCAGATCAGGCGTCTTGTGAGTGATGCGTGGGATTCTGTTGGCTAAATAACAACATGGAAGAACTGAAGTACTTACTGGATGTTCCCAGCACTGCCATTGTCCACTAGAGATTTATCAATCCACTGCCAAGAATCATGACCAACCCATTATCTTGGTATAATGGATATGATTATAAACAATGACAGCTGCTAGGTACATCGGGCAACTATAATTCGCAACTAAATGCTTGATAATGAGAGAATTTAGACATGCCAGCCCCATCAATATGTCTGACTGGTATGACTTGATGACAAAGTTCAGAAGGGTAGGTTAATAATTAAAGTATAAATAGTTATTATTATAGACTTCTTTCTTCGACAATAATAGTAAGAATTAACTGAGTGTCCCTATAATGCCAGTGTCACCCAAAAACCTCAGTTTGACGAAAGCATGTCATCCAAAACACATTACGACTTTGGCAACTGGTTACACTTAAGGCTAACGCAATGGCAGTACAAATATTATATATATTATATTTATTTGAGTGTGTGCGTTGTTATATGCATACAAAATCACGAACTCGATAAATAGCTATTCAAAGTTGTATAAGACTACATAATCCACAGAATCTCATGTGCAAAGAATATATCACAATATACCATTCTTATATATACATACGGATTTTTACATGCCTCAATGGCTCTTGGTTGTACTCAAAGACATACATATGGGAACGGTGATACTATACCTATGCCTGTGGGAATTATGTCACACATAAATAAAGTAAATAAGTAAATAATGAGCCTTATTTATACATGAGATGATAACGAATTTAATGTTTAAATGAATATACCGGACGATAATACATGAAGTGGTAAAAAAATGGGAGATGAATAAATAAATAGGCCGACATATGTAGTAATAATACAATATTAAGGTATATTAAGGATTAAATAGGCTGATACATAAGGTGATCGCGATGTGGCAAATAAAGGGTTAATTAAGCAGAGGTGTGAAACGATAATTAATGGGTAGAGAAACGAAGAGAGGGGCTCAGAATTTAAATGCGACTTAGAGACCATTATTTATTTATACTGTTGTCATGTTTTTATCTCTCACTACATTATTATTGTGTGTTTATATACTCTTGTGTTATAGATCTCATTTTACTCGTAGTCGTGTTAATCTTAACGGAGCTTTTAATCCTGATCTTAATCTAATGGTTTAGGTGGTATATAAATCTTATTTTTACTCATTAACTCGAGGCCACTAGTGATAATAATGATAATGAAATGGCACAAGAATTAATGAAGAAGCGTATAACCGGATGCATATGGTGATAATTAATTAGCGGGGAGATGAATAACTAGACTGATATGATGTGATAATGAGATAAATGAAGAAGATGAAAGTGGCTTCAAATGCTTACCTTAAAAAGATAGAACTCATTGTGGTAGCCGTGTGAGTCAGTTCAAATATAAGCAAATTAAGTGGTAACACCTTTATGGCTCACTGCGGAGATATAGATCACAAGCTTTCGAATGTTAGAACATTCTTCATCAGGTGAATGGTGGAACATCTGTAAATCTAGCTATATCTAGGGTTGATGTGAGTGTGAAACACTGGACGACTAAACGGAGCCCATTCGGGATGACATCGCGTTTCTTGCACTTAGTCAAGAAATTAATGTCTGTTCTAATCTGGGCAAGTGTCTTTTGCCCATTGATGATGTTCCATTTAAAAATATCTTAAGAAGATATTCAGTTAAAAAGTTGACTGAGGTATAAAGCAGGATAAACGAGTTAGACTAAATTAATTAGACAGTTTCATGGCAAGATGATAATATAAAAGAGTGGCTAAGATAGTGAAAATCATTTTGATATGACCAGGTGAACATTATCGTATCTGTAAGCAGAAAATCCAACCCTAACAGAAATTTCAATTGAATCTACATCTACACAATGAGACAATTGAGAGATATAACAATATAATATAATACTCACATAACTAGTTTAAAATGGGCTGCTAACCATGGTAATCACTGTTGAGGCCACTCTTTGCCCTTTATTAAGCTAACCTGTATAGTTACCATGGCGAACGGATTTGCTTCAGTTGTATGAAGCTGGAAAAACACGAAGAAGGCAGAGAGGTAAGCAGTATACTGACTATCTAGAGAGCGTCTGATACACAACGACATCAGAGAGTGAAGAAGTCCTTACATAACCACCCTACAATGGCAACCTATACGCCAATGGACAGATGGGAATAAAGGTGCTTTTTGGCGAATGCCACAGGTGGATGGCTCACTGGCCAGATCAGAAATCGCTCCATGGTCTTCTGGATTCAATCCAATGATCGAACCACTAACTCAACATAGCCCAATTATATGTAATCCGTTCGCAGCTGTTTAAAGGTTAAAAAGAACATAGGTACGGTTTGTACGGTAAAATATCCAAGTTTTTTGGGTAACATCTACCATAGATAAAGTATGATTTACTTACCTATGATATGATACCTTTCAATTTCAGAAATGACTAATGACAGTGATTAATCGTATAGAAAAAACGGTGCTAATTGCATATGAAATAAAAGTGTACAGTACTGCGAGTAAGTGTTTCAATGATCTAATAAAACATGCGAAGACCATACCATGCCATCGTGAACAGATTTACGCACTGAAAGTCCCTTATAACTCTAATGCAAAATTAACAAATGCAAAGAAATGCATAGAAAACGTGTGTACCTCACACAGATAGTATGTATAAATAGCCGCGCTTTACACACATCGCTGTTCCGTCATTATTAGTCATAATATATTCTATTAATGAAATTCCCCATGCTCCTTTCATAATTTGCAACATTACTCCAGAATGGGAACTTTTCACCAAATACACGTAACTGACACTTGTCATTTCAGGGTGATGACATTCTGGAGTCAGTTTTTTTCATAAAACAAGACAAACATCACACCAGAACAAAGAAGGACCAATGAAATAATAATACAATTCGGAATAGTTGATATTAAAATTAACATTAGCATTTTTACGTTAAGTATACTAGCTGCTGTCGTTCTAATTGATAGTAAAGATCATGTGAAACTTAATCTCAGCTAACAGTGAAAATGATCTTATTTTTGGTATAATTAGTTACGCAACTATCAGACAAATTAGATCTCTAAATCAAAACAAACCATCTGAGACTAACTAATGATAGGGTTTCACCACTCGCCAACTCTTGGTATAAAAACTCTTCACTTCACCACATCACATCCTTCACTTTGACTCCTTAACTTCTTTACCTCGTAGAATTGAGTTCTATTTGAACTATTCCATTTACGTTACAAATTAGTTCACCTGAAAGCTATTAGTCATCTCAGCCATTCGACTCCCAAAACTAGCTGTAACTTTAGCCATTCATTCACAGTATGAAATCTGTTCATTTGAGACCTTTAGTATCCCAACTCATGCCATTCCACTCTTGGTACATATCTGTCTACCTCAAGATGAACTCCTGTTGTAACTTCATCATTTGACTCTTGGTACAAATTAGTGTACCTCAGAACTTTTAGTGTTCCTAGTTGAGCTGATCACTCTCAGAACAAACAAATTGACAAAAGACCATTAGTCCTTTAACTTGATCATTACGCTTTTTGTACACATCCGTTCGCTTCAATAGTCACGAAGTTTACTGCTCTAATCTGAGCCATTCCACTCATTTTACAAATCTATTTACTTAAACACTTTTTCTGAACTAACTTGAGCCATTCCACTCATGGTACATATTTATTTACCGAAAGACTTTTAGTGCTTGAAATTGAACCATATTGTTCCATTCATTTTCAGAACAAATCAATGTGTTTACGTAAAGATGAGGAATGCACTCGCTAACTTGACTATTCGTCATTAAGAACAAGTCTGTGTACCTCAAGAGCCCACATCTCTTGTGCTCCAACATAAGCTATTCCACAATTAGCACATAGCTATTTCTCTCAGGCTCGTTACAATACAGTGATACTAACTCTATGAACCACTTGCTATTAACAAATACTGAAATACAAACTCCCAGAAGGAATTTTTGTCCTGATTATCGAACTAAAGACATATAATTACGTGTCTGAAAACAAAACTATGTACTTCATTGAAAGAATTTCAGAAAAAACAAGATATTGTTTAAAAATATGACAGTCCAACAAGTTGACCTAACTGAAAAAGAACTTGTTTTAACAATGTTTTCACTCATGTCAAGTACAATAGACAATTCATTTTGCCAACATGTAATCATGACACCATCCTCTCATCCACCGATTGAAAATGCTACCAAACATCAATCCCCTCGTGGCCATTTGCAATGAAAACAAGCAACATAACTGACAGCTACTACCCCACTCATGTATACTACCCACCAGCTTCTACCAACTACCCGCTACCAACTTACTGGGCCATGGTTGGCTCGTTCCCATTCGCACGTATACTGCGGACCGGCTCCTTAATCTCTACATTCCGTTCATGAATAAATGACCTGACATTCACAAAAAAAATTTGCAGGCTCAAAATTTAATTCATTCAGAAGTCATAAAATTCATGCGAGGCTGCTTTTTATGATTACGGAAATGTTGACATCAATAAATGGAATCGATCGAGATATCATACGGGTCGATTAACTTTTACTTGCGTAGTCCTACTTACCTAGCCAGCAAACTACAACTGTCAAAAGAGAACCTTCGCGTTCGCGCGACTGACAAGCGATGAATGCGACGACTGTCAACAACAGTGGGCAACCACCTCAACACCTGTTGCTCATAGATTAAAGCTGACCTCGTCATTAGAACTGTACAGTAAAATCCCGGAGCTTTAGCAGGTATTACTGCAATGTTATTATACATTATACATGCATGCTACTATTATCGATAACAAAATTAATTATAGCTTTATCTCCACCTTTAGTCTTAACCGTGTATAGTTTGATGCAATGTATACTATTATACTGTTGCTGAGGGAAACATTATATGAGTAGAAAAACGACGAGCCTCCATAGAAACTTATTATAAAATTAATATATATTATTTAACATCAATAAACGATATTTTCTTAGAAAGATCTCCCTCCTTGCCCGTTTTGCCAGCTAAACGCTTCTAAATTCCTATTTCATTGTATTGTCTTTCTTTTTCGAGCTGACATAGTCTTTATACTCTATAAACTACGCGTAGACTATATTTTATTACCTATTACTGTAATTATGCGGTAAATCTCTTTATGCACGATATAGACCCACTTACTGGTATTGTAAATACGACAGAAAGATACTCCAGTTTTACAAGAGTGTAATATTTTATACAATTAGGAAAATAGTGTGGCTATTTTACCCGAGAGTTCATTGAATTTGGGCGTTTCTGTTTATATCTAATGCCCTGATGCTGCTGACTTGAGACTAGTGGCGAAGTATTGCTCATGTCTAACTACTACTGATGGATAAGTGCAGACAGAGCCGACATCGCGGTTTCACAGGCTACTGAATCAGTGGAGATAGTGCCGCATGGCGCATACTGTTCCATAACTAGCACCAACTAAAAATAGGCCAGCATAATGCGGTATACGCGGAGTAAAGATCTCCAGATGCGGGTAGGCGTTACCGTATGCCAACATAGCAGGATTACTAGCCGGGCTGCTAAACTCCGCCATTACGAACATTTTGATTTGTGTAGTTTTTGCTGTACTTTCTCAATTGACGAGTAAGTATATGGCCTACTTAATAATCATGTACTTATATAATATATCCCGTAGGCATCGCATAGATAGAAATATCGTTTTAAGCAGCGTATCCCTATGTACACAAGTAGAATGAATACACTGTATACGTTCTCGGAGAAAGCCATCGCTTGTTTCCAAAATACTATAGACGAGCCAATAGTGAGACTGCAATATCACCTATGTCTTAATACGATTTCATGTTAATTCAGCCTTCTGCAAATGACGCGTGAAGCACTCACAAACTAGTCAATGACACAAATAAAAATCTTGGCCTCGAGCGACGACCGAAACCATTGATCAAATATAATTTTGGCCACGCGAACGATACTTGTAATACCATAATAGTTTTTACAACTACATTCCGGAAGCAAAAGAATGGAATTGGCTTATAGATGGTCTATATTGTTGTCGTAAATCCTGTTGGGTTGCTCATTGTTGGCATTCTCGGTCACTTTTTGCAAGATATAATTCAGGTTTACTAAATAGTATAAATGGGCAGTATGAATATCATTCTTACGGTGTTAAGTGGTCTTAACGATTTGCTCTCAATGACTAAATAAAAAACAAATCCTAGCCCAAAAATAACGAAATTCTTTTTAACACGGTCTGGAATGACCATCTTTCAAGCTGGTTTACAAAGGCTACCATTAATTTTTTTATTTACTTATCGTTCATACAGTCATGTGTGCAAGCGATGAATTTCGTCTGATAAATTAAAAAGTGAATGTGTTATAGACAGTTCGCGAGTATTACTGTATCTTGTATTATGGTCGTATGATGCCAGCTAGTCAACGATGCCTGGGTGGCACACGTCGTCAACATGGATCAAGGTGGCGCTAGTGTGTATGGCTGTAGGCACGGCTGTATACGTCGTGGGGTTCGCTACACCGTCCTGGGTCACCAACTATAACCTGGAGAGTTATGGGTTGTGGACGTACACATACGGATGGCGAACATCTAGACCATTGTATATAAGACGAGTGTGTGAGTGTCTTAGTCATAAAGTCCGTAAATTTTTATATATATAATATAGAACAAAATTGATCGTGGAATCGGTAAGAGGTGCATGTTTGGATTAATGGATGTACTAATCGATGGATCCTAGGGTTTCTATTTCTATATGATAAACACTTCCCCGGGGGTGGGGTATACAGCGCATTAGTAGGTTTGCTGTAGGTTAGTATCTATCTATGGAGGTTAATATTCAGAAAAGAACACTAGTGGGATAGTGTTTCTGTAGTCAATAAAGGCGGGTATTGCAAATGTTGCGAGAAGCGTCGGGCTAAGTCAGATTAAGATTCAATGATAGGCACGCGTCAGCTAGTCATGACTCAAATACAAGTAGTGGCGGTGAATCAACTGTGGTCTGAGGAAGCGCATTGTAAATAACAACAGATGATGGAAAGAATCAATGACTAAAAGCATTAACATTGTAGGATGTAACAAAAAAACACATCAATTATGAACTTTGGTCACAGTAGCCAGTAGCACTTGGCGGAGGGTAGTAACAGGGTGGGCACATGGGATGGCGAGAAAGTCTTGGGTTTTATGTCATAACAGCTTTATTAAGTTGACATCGATATGCCAGTGTTTGCCAATTAATATCAGAGAGCATAGTTAGGACACCACTGGTTATGTTCCAATCATTCGTACCCCAACGAGCAGCGTTACGTTGGGCCATTTTAGTTTATCAATCAGGGGTTTCTAATGGGGATAAAGGTACATTCGAGGGTCGGTCTGATAAGTGTTATAGGCGAGTTCCTTAAGGGCTCTGGGAGCAGATCTTAGATTTCTTTGTAGGAATCCACGAGTGCCGTTGGCTTTGTTTGTTATGTTGTTAATATGCTCCTTCCACGTGACTTTCGACGAGATTCCTGCATCGAGGTACTCAGCTTTATCAACAACTTCATGTTTGGCCATGGGAGATTAGTTAGGAGTTACGATGCCTTTTCTTTTATTGGTTACACAGAGCACTTCACACTCATCCGGGTTGAAGGACGCGAGCTAGGGTTATGTAGGAAGGGATGTAGGCTACTTTTTAAGTTTTAGTTACAAGATATTATACATTCTTATAGCTTTTAACTGCCGTTATATATTCGATTTCCTTCGTATAAGAGGAATACGACTCTTTCTACAGCGTGGTTTCAAGCGACTCAAGCGCTCGAGTGCATCGGGCTGATCGGGCTAGGACTGGCCCTGATTCTTCTCGTGTTTTATATGTGTGTGCTCTCGTGCAAAAGACGCAATACGCTCATAGCTACGATCATTATCACTTTTGGAGCAGGTAAACACAGCCGCACATTAACCGATTACGTAGCAATAAAACTAATTACAATATAAATCAGATACGATATTTATCACCTATTGGAAATCACAGGAAATTCGAGGAAGCTAAGTCGGTCTAGAGACCAAGAGGGTTCAAACAGCGGACAACAGCAAATAGTTTTTTCATTCTAATATTTGGCAACGAACTTTATCCAGATTGCTCTGGTCGACCTGGCCACAAGTAAATACCCGTGAAATGGATTGCAACGTGCGTGAAAAGTAAAATACCAGTCACGCTGACCATTGTTCTAAAACTGTCATTCACACTCACGTGTATTCGTTATTTGAAAAGGTCCTCAGGTGATAGTGCACCCATATACATTTAACACTTTGCTGGTCATTACATATTTTACTATTTTATGGACCAACAAATGTCAACGGTAAGGTGATAATTCGTTTGGTTGTATAGTGAATAGCGCGGTAAAACGAGTTACCACCACTTTATGTTCATGGCCATTCCAGACAATTGTATTGGCTTCAATTTAAAGGTAGCGCAAAATAAATCGTGAAATGATCTGAATGTTTAAATAAGCAGTAATTTCACCGCGTGTATAGGTATATATAAGTGAAAAGCCCTAAAATCATACAATTTGAGACAAGTGAAATAGAATTTAGTGAAAATCACAATGACACAAGCTTTCATATCTGCTTCACGCCCGATGAAGCCGGTTACTATTCACCTGCGAGATATTATAAAAGAACATTTTTTATTATTCGCGAATGCCGCAATAAATGGGTCTTTTCATTTAAAATTTAATTTATCAGTAGAAGTATTTTATTATTGGTGGTAATTTTTTTTCAGTATTTTTCATAGTGGTGGGCGTGGCGGTGTTTGTGACTAATTTCAATCGACGAGGTTACGACATCGACTGGTCATGCGGTCTCGCCATAGCAGGCGCCATCTTGGCATTCATCTCCGGCGTCATGCAGGCTCTTGAGTTGTGCGGAAAATAGGAAATATGCCAATCTAACTAACGTACAATCATCTCGTATCTCTGAACTATGCCAAAAGCTCGCGAAAAAGCAAACATTACATCACAACCAACATATAAGAATTTAGAGCAAAATTTTATAGTCCGCTTACATTTACATAAAAAAATTTGTAAACGCCTCTAATATGATTAAGACTTGATGTCACTCGGAAATAACTTCAAGTCGTTCTAAATGTTATTACAATTTTTATATAATTCTTTACCATTAAATTTTGAAATAACATTGTCCAAACGATTTAAATAGTATTCTTTGTGCCAATGTAGTAGTAATAAAATAAATGTGACAGTCTTATTTTGCTACGTAATACAAAAGCCTACAAACCGCACCAAATGATATCTCCAGCTCCATCACAAGTCACAAGACTCAAAACCACAGTAGGATATAGCTCTGTAAACGAACCACTGTTACTATTGTTGGACTTTTGGGTGTCATTTTAAACAAATATTGCTTGTGAATAGCTCTATTTATTTTCACTAATAACTACTTTTAACAGTACCCAGTCGCTTTTAATACAAACAGTAAAAGACATACGGTCTTGAATTGCATAGCGCGTTTACAACTTGAAAAGTACATATTTATATAATGGCTGTCACGAGCATTGTGTGTAGATAGATATTTTACTTTATGCTTGTTTTGCACACATTTAGTGATTTATTTTCTATTATATTACATATCTTTTTACATTTAATAAAGGATTTTGGAATGATTTTTCTAACACCGTACCATTTACATTTAGGCATACAGTATTCTTTCTTAAAATGTTATTTTTTTTTCTTAATAAGTATCAATACACAGAATTTAGTGAATTTTACTTTTGAATAACCAATGCGTATTATTCATTTTTAGTTATTTTTTGGAATAAAGTTTTTAAAAAATGAAATTGTGCCGTTAATATTTAGTAGACCATTTTGTTGAATAAATGACATGTACAGATCATATTTTGAGATCTTTTCGAAATAAATCATAGACGCTCTTCTTTACTTCCTATTATTATTGCGAGGTCTCGTATCAGATTAGTTCCATCTTCTCAAAGAAACACTTGGTTTAGAGGTGTTTACAACGAGGCATGAACAACAGATATAGAAGAACTAGAGAACAACTGCAAGTTGTGTCAAGATGGATCAATCTAATGCATCACAGCCATTGAAAAATATTACTGTATTACTGTATTTTTACGCCTTCGTGAGTTGACTATTAACGAAATTTTTAAATAACGAACTTTTGTATTTTTGAAACTTATCGATAGTTAGAACCTCCGAATAAAGTGGATTATATTCTCCATGGTGTTCATCCTTGCAACATCAATTTGATAAAATAACGTTCATCAAAGGTTTAAATAAAGTACTGTAGACCTTTATATGGAACACAGCGGGCAGGGGGTGTCTGACATCGGTAAGGAAGTCGAGGTTTCTGAGGATGTTGGGCCAGATGACTTCCAAGAAATGAGGCCACGACACCTCCATTAGAACCCAGGCACCTCTCCAAGAACAGGAGGCCTGACATTCATTCAGAATGCTTTTGATATGACAGGGCTCGACACCCATCCAGAAGTAATGTGCTTGGAAGTTTTAAATTTCACATGTATTTCATCGATAGATCATATAATGAATTATGACTTGAACGATTTAACTCAAAGACCTGTACGTGATAACAATTACGGTATATAACTACAATGGCACACGGACAATCAGCGAGGTGCGTTTAATGGATTTTCGACAACACTGCCGCGCGGTGTTCTGTGTTCTGAAACAAGGCGCGCACCAAATGTTTAACTTGAGTCGCGTCGAAAGCCATGGCCAGCAGTCCCTTCCCGTCTGCCCAGCGGTCCTCAACATCCTGCAAGCTACCATCCAGCACAATCAGCAGTTCGTTTAAGGCCGCGGTTTTCAGCGCGTTCTTCTGTAACTGTACATCGAGGGTTTTCTGCTTCGCATCACCGTCTGTCTTGAAGAGGTTAGCCGCGGTAGTTTTAAGCCGTGTGAAGAGTTCGGAGAGCTGTATCGCGTCATCGGCTGAGATGTCCTCCACAATGAGGACACTGGCCATCATTTCGGACATCACAGCGTTCACAAGGTTCCCTGTATTGTTTTATTCACACAGCAATAATTGCAAGGGTTTTGCCAAAAAATGATTTAACGAACTCACCTTATTGGAAAAAAAACTTGATGTACAGCATGCATATGTTCTTTGAAAATACAAAGCTCACCAACGTTACGTGAAGTAGACACAAGGTCACTAGCCCTGTATTTGGGCAGTTGTAGGTATGGACACAAGGTCACTAGAGAGGTAGTGTGGCAGTTGTAGGTATGGACACAGGGTCACCAGAGCAGTAGTGTGGCAGTTGTAGGTATGGACACAGGGTC
>WURV02006362.1:0-24168 GCA_011762755.2 Epimenia babai
CAGTAATCCACACTCGGTGATTGGCTGTTGATTACTGTATTATCAGTAATCCACACTCGGTGATTGGCTGTTGATTATGCTGACCTCTGACTGATGCTGTATTCAGTGACATTGACTTGTTCACCACTCTATTTATATACACAAACTTTGTTATCTTGTAATCGGCCAGTAATGGCTATGACAACCCGTCAATTCCAGGGTATTCCTACGTGCTTTACACATTACTGGATCTTACCGTAATCTAAAGCAATGATTGGAATTTGCCTGGGTGACTCTCCAGCTGATAACTGTTGTCTGCCTGAAACTATAAAGATAAAGGGCAACACCTTTTATATAAACTGGTTTATTGATCACAAGCTTTCGCATAAACACTATGCTTCATCAGGTGATTTCACCTTTATAGTTTATCTTTATAGTTTCTATCAATTAGACTAACACGGCTACCCACCCTTATACTTACATGTTGTCTGACTGACAGTCAATCTAGACTTCCTGCTGAATGACTCCTGCTGAATGACTCCTGTGGACATCATCTCTATACACCAGCTCACATTGTCATAGAACAGTAGTTATTCTGATCCATCATTCAGTTATTCTGATCCATTATTCAGTTATTCTGATCCATTATCCGGTTATTCTGATCCATCATTCAGTTATTCTGATCCATTATTCAGTTATTCTGATCCATCATCCGGTTATTCTGATCCATCATTCAGTTATTCTGATCCATCATTCAGTTATTCTGATCCATCATTCAGTTATTCTGATCCATTATTCGGTTATTCTGATCCATTATTCGGTTATTCAGGAAACTCTTAATTTTTTAAAATCCCCATGAGCGTTTTGAAGGCCACTTTGTAATTGCTACGTATCTTTAGTATCGTATCTTGGGTTTTTTCCCCTGACTTGAACAATCATTAATTCGTTACAATAGGTGTGAATCATACGTACACCTGGATGTTTGGATGTTATTACATACGATTGACTGCTGTTATAATAGGTTTGATATTAATGATTCAGTTTGAAATGTTTTAAAAGTAATTTTATTTTTCTTCCTACTCCAGTAGCTTTGTACGAATGACCATGTAATAGCCAACATTAGTGTGTATAATATATATAGTGTGATATAGTATAATATGATACAGTATAATATAATATATACCTCGTTGCTGCGTAATCATCTCCATCTCACATGAACTGATTATCTTTTATCAAAAACATTCCAGGCTGAGCCTTTTAAGCACATTTTCTCCACTTTATAAATGATATTTATGACTGTGGGTGAGACTAATTCCCATAGCTGAATTACAACCTCCTGCTAATTCATCTCTATTTATGGCTGATGGCTCAAACCGTCTCCATTGTAGATACGGTGAAACATTTTGCCGAGGAAATATTTGCTATTAAAATTTTATATTCACCTGCTGGTCAGGTGCGAACATTCAGCCTGTGGCAGAATTAATTACATAGGCTTTTGAAAATTACACTACCACAGTTGAATTTACTGACATTACAATTACATGTCTATGAGACGTGGCTATACCACTATAAATCATCGAATGAACTGTATTTCTTTCACCATTCCATACCACTCAGAACATTGTTTTAGAATGTTTTATAACTGATCTCAACAATACCTTATTCACTCTTTATTCCATTTCCGTAATGTTTGGGCATTGGCTACAAATACTTATCGGTGCTGCTGCACTGGCGCTGGCAGTGTGCTGGCATAACCTGGTTTACGCATGCTGCTGCACTGGCGCTGGCAGTGTGCTGGCATAAGCTTGTTTACTCATGCTGCTGCACTGGCATAACCTTGTTTACGCATGCTGCTGAACTGGCGCCGGCAGTGTGCTGGCATAACCTTGTTTACGCATGCTGCTGCACTGGCGCCGGCAGTGTGCTGGCATAACTTTGTTTACTCATGCTGCTGCACTGGCGCTGGCAGTGTGCTGGCATAACCTTGTTTACTCATGCTGCTGCACTGGCATAACCTTGTTTACTCATGCTGCTGCACTGGCATAACCTTGTTTACGCATGCTGCTGCACTGGCGCCGGCAGTGTGCTGGCATAACCTGGTTTAGGCATGCTGCTGCACTGGCATAACCTTGTTTATGCATGCTGCTGCACTGGCATAACCTGGTTTAGGCATGCTGCTGCACTGGCGCCGGCAGTGTGCTGGCATAACCTGGTTTACACTGTGTTGTCTATAAATAGGATAACTGCGTTAAGTTACACAAGTGACTACTGTAAACAATACAATTTTACAATTTGGTGTATGTAAATTTTACAATTTTTTTCACCTATTTATCAGCACTATTACAAACGTAACATATCGCCAATGTGCTTTACAATGTCAACTATGACTAGAGTAAATAAACGAAAATCTGTGAATGAGGAAATAAAAATGAATGCACACGATTAAAAATATGCGTTTTTAGTTTTTTTTTGAGAACATTAAATTTTAAAGATATGGTAGAACGCAGTGTCACTGCTGGTAATGTAGTAAGTATTGGTATTGTAAGCAGAGTAAAGCGATCAAGGACATTTAAATTTGATAATCTGTAATGTGATGTAATAGGTTATATTTCTATGGCGCATTATCTGAAGGTCTCTCCTTTGCACGAACTTTATGGCATCCAGTAAACATGAAACAATGCTATGGGTAAGCTTTAGAGAATAAAAACGTTGTGAGTTAGTGTTATGTTTTTAATTTCTTCTGTTGAATTAAAACTAACATCAAAATATACTGAAAAAATACGACTCGGTGTGAGTACTCTATCTTCAATTATAATCACAAAGTGATAACAATCTCAGCTTACTAGTAACACTTTAACACTAGCAGTTACTAAACGGTTACACGTCATTGGAACCTAATCAGTACAGTATTTAATGTAAATGTAAAATTGACTTCTATATCGCAGTCATCAGTTGGGTAAACTTTTAACTGCGCTGTACAATGCGACTAAGATGGAGATATACAAATGTTAAATAAATGATAATATATGGATATATACAAAATAACAAATAATTCAGAATGAACTATTGAAATGCTCTAGTAAAGAGATGAGTTGTGAGATGAGACAGAAAAGACGCGAAAGAGGTTTGCATACGGAGGGAAAGGGAAGAGCATTCCATAACATTGGCCCAGAACATGAATAGGAACTATTTTAGAACTTACAAGACGGCATGAGTTTGACACTGTTGCGAGGTGCAAGTCAGCAGAACGCAAACAACGACGAGGTACATAATATGATATGAGCTCATTAATGTACGGCGGGGCAAGGCGATGAAGAGCTCTAAACATGAACACAAGTGTCTTAAATTCTATTCGTTCACGAACAGGGAGCCAATGTAATTGCATAAGTAACGGAGAAATGTGCGAGAATTTGTGACTTCTCATAACAACACGGCAAGCAGTGTTTTGCACCCGAGTAAGGTGGCTGAGTAATTTAGATGGACAACCAATCAATAAACTGTTACAATAATCAAGCCTTGACGTCACAAGAAAATGCGTTATAGAGGCAGCGATCTGTTGCGTTAGATAGGGTCGAATACGTCGTATGTATCGCAGATGCATATAACATTGCTTACATATGTTAGCAACGTGCGCCTCGAGAGACATATGGTTATCGAAAACTACCCCAAGACAGTCCACATAAAAATACGTTAGTTCACCTAGGCATTACTTTATTTAAATTAATAGCTGGGATACATACGCCAGTGCGTATTTTATTGTAAAATAAATACAGTAACACTTCAAACAAAATTGTACTACGTCTCCAGTCGCATCCACCATGAGCTTTTATAAATTGTATTTTAAATTTATTTATGTGAAAATGTGCACTTTTGTGATAATAAATTCGCACACTTTATCAGTGTCTATATGTAAAATGATTTCACTTCTTATTCCCATTAAAATGACTTTCTGTTTTTTAATTATCGAAGATAAAAAGGGGGGATGGCACCGAATTACCTGAACAAAAAATCAATATACACACCGCGTGCATAAATTAAGGATTGTTGTACATAGCAGGCATCGGCTATTCGGTGAATTATTTATGTAATGTGTCTGACAGCTATGCTAATAAGTACACTTTAACTAAATATATTTCACCTCAGGTAATCAGATATATCCAATTAAAAATATAAATATTTAAAACAGATTATTATTAGCAATAAAATCGGATTATATGATTTCTTGCTTTTAATTTTATTTCACGATTAACTATTTAAGTACGGTATATTTTTGTTACCTGCCTATAATATTACTGTACCTTTTGCTATACCTATATAACTTGAGATAAATTGTTTTCTCACATGAGTCTTTAGAATTTTGCAATTTAATTTGATTGCTTAACTAAAGATAATAATATGACGGTACATTCAAATAGTCTCAATTTGTTCTGTTAGCTCTATATTGTCTGGGGAGTGGTTGCTTGCTGGGCGTTGTTAAAATCCTTGAATATCGAAATACTCTAGGCGTAGTCGAGAACAGCTAAGATCAATGTCAAAAATCAAGGAAAACTTGAAACAGCGTCTGTGCGGAAAAATCCATAAAATGTATTTATTTCATCGACGTCCTCTTAACGAACAGGAGTATAATTTTAATCAAAGAAGCAAGCAAGGATTTTGAAAATTTCATCATTTTTGCCCGCCCAGTGTATCATACCACATTGATTGATTGCATGCCTGTTGTATAATGAACGGACCATAGAGCCACACCCGTGATAAATATTGCATATATATTTATTTCTAAATTATTTCTATCACGAACTAAGTCGTATTCTGTGATTCATCAACTCAAAGTGAAAATTTGAGAAAAATTAAATTTTGACGTGATAATTCTGAGTGCGGTGTATAGAAATTGCTGGTATAACAGATAGAAAATGCTGGCGATCTTTGTAGTTTATTGGCTGCTCGTAGGCCTTCGTCAGGGCACGGCGCGAGATCCAAAATTCGCGGCAGGCAACATAACGAACAACATCACGATTGTTGTTCCAGTAATAATGACTAATCAGGACTCAGTCGATGTTGGTAAGTAATAATTTTATCTTTTATTTATTTATTCACGTCCTGAAAAAAACATTATGGTATTATGGTTAATATATAATTATTAATGTTAAAAATAACAAGGCAGGGACAGGAATTGTTTTACTTCACGAATGTAAATACAGAGCGTCCCAAAAATATGCCATTTTTTCGACGACCTGGTACAAACTCAAACTGTAATGAATACATATGACATGGCTGTCATTAGAAAGGCCTGCTATCTCTCTTTAAAATGAGCTAAGAAATATTTAAATCGATCAACATTTGTCACAGATATGAATATTTTCCCGAAGCAGCTCAAAATGCCATCGAGACCAAGTTTTATGTTTCTTGGAGACGAGGGACGCTCTCTATACGTCTTTACTGACCCACAGGCTACTTGCGACATCCAATGTACCATACTTCATCTATTTCCCTTAAGGATTGTGATATTCACCACCAAAATGCTCTCAAGTGTTAGCATGTAAATAACATTGTGTATGTATCGTGGCCGCACGGCCAAAGTCGCTTAATGTGGCCTGCCCTATGGGCGACTTTGGCTGCGCTATCAGTTGCGCGTCTAATTAATAAACACTGCAACTGTTGAGGGAGAGCGCTAGGTAGTCGCTCCGACCAGTGGGAACCGTGCGACTGCGCGCGCGCGCCAAAAACAATGATCTGGTCGCGCGGCCACAGTAGCCTTAAGTATATAATGAAAAATGTAAATATGTGATGTAAAAAATATTATTTTTAGGTGATGCGAGATGCCCATATGAATCGTGCAGCCATGACAGATCGGTGTATCCGTGTGGGTGTGACGATCTCTGCATGACATATGGCGACTGCTGTCCGGAATATGACTTGCCACACTTTTCAATCGAACCTAATTCATTCTTCCATTGCTCACCATTATTTGGAAACAATTATCTTCTTGTATCGATGTGTCCAGATGCGTGGAGCGACAGCTACGTGAGGGACATGTGTGAGAGGTTATGGCCAGGTGTCTTGCTAGAATACTTTATACCAGTAAAATTAACAAAGACGGGTGTGTCATACAAAAACTTGTTTCGCGCTTTCTGCCATGGACACCACCTCGATGAAATCCAATACTGGGAATATAGCATACGCTGTCTGAAATCAGTAAGGGATTTCGGACAAGTAATCGTGGCCATTAATGAAGGACAGTGTCAAGTAAATATAAGCGAATCATCCCGTCGCCCCTGTTTACCAGCTGCATTCACATGTGCACATAGCTACAACAATATTTCCACTTCAATAACAAAATGCCTGACATTTGTCAACTATGTCATTGAAGAAAAGGTTTCACCACTCACAATATACAAGAACAGAGACTGTGCCGAATGTCTTAGCACTGATACAGTGACATGCTATGATAGTTCAAAACTACTTAATCGTAAGAAATTCACGCTAGGATTGTCGGCAATGTTCTTGCTTCAAGAAAAAAGTCATATCAAACCTGAAATTTTCAACGAAGAGAGACGAATAAAATGTTTGCTGAAACAACAGGTCTTCATTCATGATAAATGCACCAATATATTTTGTTACTCGCTGTTAAACTACAGATTTGAGCCAAAAAAGAAACGTGTCACAATTTTCGGCGGAGCATGCCATACACAATTTATATATGTATTTCTGATCGACAAGGAAATTTTTTAAAATATGCATGGAAGCAATATCATGCTCCTAACACAAAAGCGTTTTGTCATTATAATGAAATGATTAAAATTGCCATGTTCGTTTCTGCAATTCCTGAGCAATTTCATAATGTTATTCAATATACTTTCATGGAATTGGGTGCAAAAAGATTTCGGAAGATAGCATTGATATCATTTCATACCGTGCAAAGAGATGATATGACGAGATACATCACTAACTGTACACTAGAAATTATAGACGGTCCATTCTCGGAAGTGCGTCAGTCAACATTGGCAATCATTCACAACATTATAAATGTAACTAATTGGCCGTGGTTGGTAAATATAACGTACATCGATGCTGGCAAGGGTGAGAATATGTCAGTGGTGTTGCACATAGAAATATGTAGCATGGAAGATGAAGTATGTCCTCTGGTACCGATTCCATCAGACATGTCGCAGTATCGTGAACTGAAATCACATCTGTCTGAACAAGAAGACATGGTCATGTGTCTTGGAACGTTCTTAAATATCCAAGACAGGCAGAGAGAGGCTCGCAATCGTAATCTGACGCGAGTCATCGGTGGAGAACTGAGAAGGATGGAACTATTGAGAAAGTCGATCAATTCAAGTGAAACATGTGCGTCCGACTTAGAAATAACAATGTCTTGGGTATTCTGCATGTTATTCTATCTCTATTACTGGAGTGTTTTGTTTTCTACCAAGCATCGTTGAGTATATTTTTATTGAGATGTAAATATACACACAGTTATAATTCATGATTCTAATTATATTTAGTGTATTTAGAATTTGTCAAGTGATGCGTTAGTCAACTATTTTACTTATTCTAGTGAGAAGTCCTTTATTTCCCAAACAACTCTGCACATACATTTCTGTATTGGTAGTTTAATATCAATATTTGTCATGCATGAAAATTTACACCTAATTGTTTGTACCAGTGCGCTAAATATCGATAGTATTGTCCTATTTCTATCGTTCACGAGTATTTGTTGATGAAATTGTGTAACCAATATTCAGTAATAAATTTACGGCTGTCTCTCGCTCGCTTACACTGACCTTGTGCGTAATTTTGAACAGTCGCTAACGAAACGAACGTATCGAACGAACGAACGAATCAACGACGACGACGATGATGATATCTAGTAAGATTGATCAAAGTATCATTTTTATCAGCCGCGCATTCCCTCAGACGCTCGGGATAGTCATCGTCACGCCACTACCCAAAAAGTTCATTCTAGATCACAATATCTTGACTAATTCCCGACCTGTATCTAATCTTATGTGCTTCTCCAAATTGCTACTATGTACTCTTTGTGATAAACGCGCTATCGGCGATGAATATCATTATGTACCCATCTGTCGTCATTTCGCCATAGATCAACACCCCCTATTGAAGCCCGTATTTTCACACCAGACCAAACGGCATGAAATTTTCAAAAACTCTATAATACTGTGGGTTCAAACTAAAAGACTTATCAAAATTTTGTCTGATTGTTATGAAAGAATTTACAAAAGATTGAGCATAGTTAATGCCCTTGTACTGGCAAATAGTCGAGTAAAATGACTCCAGGCAGATAAAAACTTATTACTTAATTATCTTCTAATTAGTCTCGCACATGGAAGTGCCGCCTATTCATAAAAATGTGATTGATGTGCATAATTTCCCAATTATAGGTCACCTGATGTGCATAATTTCCTAATTTATTTTATTTTTCCCTGTCAATTTATTTATTTTATTTATAAGTTTATTTCAGACAAGAAATTATCGTAACCAACATCCCTGTCCATAACTAAAAAGAATGAAAAAAACTTAATATAGAATCACCAGATATAAGCTAATCAACGGAGCGCAGTAAATAACATTCTATTGCAAGTATTACAAATACTAGAAGCGTATAACAAGTCAGAACTCATGCATATAACTCATAAATACATTCGTAAGGCCGTTCAACGATCGTTCGAAGAGACATCTGTTGGAGTCACAGGAATTATGTGTCACCACAGTCATTCATAGGTCTTGCAGAAACACGAGGCAGTCGAAAACACTAACTCCCAAGATCTAAGCGTGTACACTTCGGCGATCGTACGTTCACATTCAACTCCGCTCTACTCTTCAATGCGCTCAACATATTCGAATCCAAACTAAAACTCTCCTCTTCACTCATGCTTACAGATTGATTTGATTTACAGTTTGATGCAGTCATAATAGATAATTATACTGTTCCTTTTAGTACATCGATAAAATATCAAAAAATATATTTGTCATCGTTTTTAAAGTTCTGCTCTTGACATTCAAATGTTTGAAAAATACTGTATTATCTCACGTCCCTCATAACGGTCTGAAACACCGGTAGATCAACACGACAGAGTCAAACAGTCACTCTTAACACTCCTCATTCCAGACGGGTTAATTTTGGTGACCGAGCCTTTGCAGTCGCTTCTCCCATACTTTTCAGTTCTCTTCCGTCGCACATTAGACAATGCACAGTATGATGGCGCCAGTGGTCAAAAATTCAAATTCAAATTCAGTTTATTCGATTGACCCTTCCGGGTATACGAATTGTATACACACACTCAAGACAAACCGGTGTAATAAATAATAAAGATAATGGTAATAGAAGTAAAACAGCAATGGCTAGCAGCGTGATATATGCCAATGACTGTCGTACAATATTGGTATAGAACAAACTAAATCAAACTATGAGCATATGTCGAAATTAATATTAGATACGTGTAGACAGGGAAAAATACTGCAAAATTTCACGACAGAATTCTGACAGATTAAAAAGTTTATGACCTTTACAATTCAATAAATTGTTTTGAAACAACGAACCCCATTCACCCGTCTCGCGTGGATGTGCTGTCGTTGGACAGTTGTCACTAAAAACTGGTTTAAGAGCTAGTATGTACAAAGAGTAAAAAAGGTCGACAACCTGAAAAAGCAGGCATCAGACCAAGTTGATAAACTGGATGGAAAGCTAAAGACTTACGTGTCCGTTTTGGTCGAGGTTGTTATTAGTGAGTTTGAGCTTGTGGAAGCAGAGTGGTTGTTTCATCCAGTGAGAACCGGAAGCGGGCGAGTCCGGGTGAATATACAGTCTGCCAGGCATATGCGGTTCGGCCTTACCCGTGACAACCCACTCTGAGTTGTGGTATTTGTAACGACAATCATCAACGGGTACGATATCGATGAGCATGATGTATTTCGAGTGGATATCAAGGCCGCTAACTGAGACTTTCAAGGTCGGGAACATGCGCCTGTTCGAACGAAGAAAATACGCCCATTTGAAGCAATAGAATAAATGCATAAATCGTGCATTGTACATTTGTACAATGTAATTTTCTATTCGAAAATTCGTGGATTTTTTTGAAAAAAAAAACGTGCTGAAATCTGCAACGGACAAAGTGATGTGTCGCCGTCTAAGCTTGTTATAACGGAGGCAATATTGGCTTATCTAAAATAGTCGTCCAAAAAACTGAATTTGTGTGACAAGAGTGGTTCCAACATATGGACTCCTGTATCAAAGTTAAGTAGGCCTACCGTCGATCATTATTTAATTCTAAATTCTTAAGTGGAGCAAACCTTATTATATGAGATACAGCTCACTAAAAGCAGAGCTGTTTCTACGAATCATATTTGGTTCCGATTATCGAATCCGCCTACATTTCTCTGAAGCTAGCTCCTGTCGGGGTCAAGTAGCATCACATATAATCACGGGAACGGGTAATACACACAATTAGCCTTTCGAAATTACACACAACGCTTTTGACGATGTGTCACAAAAATGCCAGAGTCATTATTTATCACCTATTTAAGCTACACCTATTGTTTTAGCATCATCCTCAAGCGGAAATACGCCCTCTTATTAAATGCAAAAATATATCGGAGACTATTAAATTCAATCTATTTCCTTACAGTTTGGACCAAAAATTCAGAACCTTGTGTATTTTCAGCATGACCTAAAGGCCGATGTGTTTTTTGCGCTAGTTACACGGGAATCGATGACCCATATCGAATGATACTAATAGCCACTCGATTACGACGCAAACATTCGATGTTGGCGCACTTCACACAAGCGCCGCCAACTCGGGTCGTAATCGAACAGATTTATTACCATACCGGAAACACGTGTTTTAGTGAACTCTCTTATTACGTTTGTAAAATTGTCAATGTATGCAATATATTATTTGAAAGTCTTTTTGGGGGGCACATATACCGTCAATTAAATTGTTTAAAGGTTGTATATATACCTACCTGGTCAGTGAATTATTACCAATTAATTGCCATTTGGCTATGTAATTTATACCAAGATACCCGTTGTGTCTACTATTTGTTGGCATGCATCGATTTCCAGACGCGCACGCAGCGCGTACAGGGTGTCATGCAATAATTAAAAAACGTCCAGACGCCAATATGCAGCCCTATATCTATCCGTGGTCCTAATTGCCACAGACGGCCGTGGGACGGAGTCGCGTGATTTTTGCTCCAAGTGTAATTAGCATAAATCGTATTGTATCGAAATCGCCACTGTCCTCGTTATGTGGGGAATTTCACGCCCGAAAAGCGAGAATTATTTAACTAATTCGTCGACAATCGCCCTGTAAAAACTCGCTTGGTCAATTATCACCCCCTGTCGTAGAAACACAATAGAGGGCGCTGCGCGACAAACGAGCGCGAAAGTTGGAGTTATCGTAGAAGGCAATTAGTAGTGACATCAATTTGACGTTCAATCCATGTACATTGCATCTACTCTTAATCAACTCAAATATTTGAAAGGAAAAATCTATACCAGTATAATTACACGGCTCATAGAACCATGCATTTTATCTTGTTACTTTTTTATCTTTTAACTGCTGCAACATTGGCCTATTTTTATATTTTATCTAACCTCAAATATATTATCGCCGATAGTACAATAGTTTATCAGTTGTTCATATTTATGACGAATACATCTAGCTACACTAGGAGAATACACACCACTAAGATGATCCTATTATTCATGGATAACTTTGACCCTTCCCATCTTAGGCATGTTAAAGGGGGTAGCCAATGTGATTCTCTGAATAGATGGAAAGAAATGCGCAGAAAATGTGCAAAAATCAGCTGTATACGTTTATTGTGCATTTCTTCCCATCTTAGGCAGTTTTGGGATGCATGTTGTATACAAATGACTTGCTGTTATCCTTTACCATGTTTCATCCCTTTGCCGTGTGATAGTTTTACCTGGGTCACTTTATAATGCATACTACGTAATTTACTGTATTTGTGTGATATTTTACATATAGTCTATATATATTTAACAAATAGTGACAGTGCCATTGTGCATTATATTTTTACTTATATATTTTCTTCGTCTGTGATCTTACTGTATCTATGTCTTATTTATTTTCGACTCCAGTCATATGTCCAGTCATGGCAACCATAAATTTGTAAACTGTCTTTGATAGCCATGTGTTAAAAGGGCAGTATAAATCAATAAAATTTCATTTCAAATACAAATTTTTCATCTCTGAAATATGCACGAGCCAAAGGTGTTTCTGTCTAGCGGCGAACCAGGCTATTCCAAAATAGCATTATATAAAGATAATAATTGATTCGTCTTACCTGCCGGTCTTGGTAATAATCATTTCAGTCCCGATCGCGTTGAATTTCTGCCAAAGTTCGCGGTTCTCTAGGTTGACTTTGATATTCTTGTCGGTTGTTTCACGTTGGCTGCACTGTAGCATTCGCTTCGTCTCGTGCGCGTTCGTCCCCAGGTGCGGATATCCCCCGAACTGCTGCGTCTGACCAACTGCAAATCAAGAAAAGTCCTATGCAAAGTCGAATACACAACTACAGTACATATCTCTCAAAATGAATACCGGCATAATTATATATTCAAATAAACATGAGCTACACTCGGAGAGAGGAAATCTGAGTATTGCTCTGATTGAGACGTATTTGTTTTGAAAAACCGCAGGGAAAATCCCATCAGAGGTATAGGTTTTTCTGCGCATTTCTCTTGAAGTGAAAATGCAGCGCATTTCGCTTGATCTGCTGTCATTTTCGGAAAGTTGTTAACCAGTCAACAGCAATGACCAGATATTACATCGCATGTAGAATACGGCCGTTCTAGAGTAGGCTATTGAGAAAGCATACATGCAGATCATTAAACCATTGGGTTGCCTTTTCATTTCGTTGGTGGACGAAGATATCGTTATTTTTTTTAATAATTTCTGAATGCGAGTTTTTGAAGACAGGCTACTTTTCCGCTCAATTCCTGCGATAATTTAGTGATGATAAATAGATAGCAGCAAATATTAAGGCCTTGCTATCCTTAATATATTATATTAGTTTATAAAGTGGAAACGGAATGTTGATCTCGTACAACAATGTTTTTGACTTTATATACTTACTATTTGATAATGTTATTACACGGTGTAATATTTGTCTTACCGGCGAGTGACATGGGATCGTGCACGGAGTGCATAGGGAAACCGAACGAAAACTGCGGGGTGGGCATAAGTCCGTGGCCCAGGGGAAATCCGCGCGCTCTCTGACCGAACAAATCGTCCTCGAACATTTTTCTTCAGTTTTCAAATATGGTGTCTGCCGAAAAGGATTAAGTGTAAAATCGATATAAGAGTGATAACCGCCGTATTTGGAGCGACATACATACGGTGGAGCAACAGTGTAACGATGTGAGATTGGCAGATGATATCGGTAGTCATGCCATATCGAGTTCACCGATTAACACGAGCTTCTGTATATTACGTGTACATCCTTATATGTACAATATAACCTCACAAGAATCGCGTGAGGTATTTAAAGTGGTAGAATCAAATGTTTGTATCCCTCAACAAATTCGTGTATGCAAAAAGTCTCGGTATCAGGAAGGCGAGAAGCTTATATGAACAGTAGCAGAAAGGCGTTAATCCTTCTATGTGACGTAAGAATAGTATGTCATTATTAACTATAGCAATATAATTTAGGTAAATTTATACGAACATTTAGAGATACCTAGGATTCGAGTGGAAAAATAGTAACGAATGTTCTTTAAAATTTCAGTCTAGAAAGTTTAATGAAATATCTGGATGAACGAAGTTTTATATGTGTGAATTAAAAGACAGTCCATATCTCGAGCGCTCATTGGTCAAAATCATAGATGAACCCAACCGAGCGTGCAGCGGGTGTGAGCTTTAATAGATGTAACGTCTCAATGTGTGGTTTCGCGTCTGCTCTGTTTTTACAAATTTTGTCTGGTCCGCATCCGATTTTTACACGCTAATTAATTTCGATCATGAGATGGTAACAGTCTGCCCTGTCAAGAATCTGTCTCATTGTCTCTTATTAACCACATATATCTTAGTTTATTTAACCCTTTCTCTTCGGTTTTAGTACATGCCTCTGTCCATTGTATATTTTACAATGCCTTACCCGTAATTACAACTGTCTCTTCGCAATTGTTTACAATACAACTAACCTTTATTATATTAATTAGAAAATAACTACTGTCTGTTACTTGTTTTTATTAGAAATTACGTTACTGGGAATCGAAGGTTCGCGTAAAAACCCGATGTTACGTCGCTTTCGATGACGGGACGACGTTGTTTGGGTACGCAGTGACTTTTAATTCCGTTAAAACAACCCGACCTCTTGGTTTTGTGACCCGCTAATTACAGCGTTGGGCGGTTGGGCTCGATACAATGCTGTCATAATCGATGTTGTGATATCGTAAGAAAATTCGTCTGACGAGGTCACCAGATCGTGGGAATTCGCCACTGGTGGGCGAATCGAACCTACGTCGTCCCGCCGTCGCATCCAATACAATTTTTTTTAATTGTTATTAAGACGATACGATTGTCATTAGACACATCCCAATTCGCGCACTGTATATGTGGTATTCTGAATTGTATGCAATCGTGTTGGTGAGGAACGCGGACATACGGCGAAACCGTCTACCTTTTAGTATCAAAATTACTTGTCGTTCAAGGTGCGAGAGTAACATACGAGAAGCCATGTCAGAAGCCAACGAAGCTTATTTCAGCTTATCGAAACGAGCTTTTACATACCAAATAGAGTTGCAAAGGTAGACTATAAATATGTAATTTCTAACTTATTGCTGTCATACCTTCGATAAACTGAAATTGACGTCTCGCTCACGTTAGGCTGAAGTAGACTATTTAACGCGCGCGCGCACACTTGCACACGCACACATATATATGTATATTATAATGTACATAGGTATGTGTTAAATACGCTATGTTATTATAGAACATTGCCAGTTGCTCTCGATAAAATACGGTTTTACCTACACCCTAAATAAAAATTGGCACAAACGTTACGCTTGGTGTCGTATTTAGACAACAGTGCTGATAATTACTTGGAAAACGTGGAGTGAACTATTTTGATTTTCGTAAAATATAATATTGAGAATATTTTGTACAATTTTTTGAAATAAAATGATTTTGATTACACACGGTGTGATCATTGGCTTAACTGTCAAACACACTTGAGTGAAAACTACAACGGACACCGAGCCCATAATATAATCATTACTACGCCCCGTCTGTTTAATGCACTCCCAGACATTCGGTAATTCACTATTCAAAAACATATAGGCTACTAATTCAACATTGTTTAGGGCAAATATAACAAACGTTTCTCCCTTTCAAAGATTGAATCTCGATTTCATTCCATTTAATTTAAAATAACTCCTTGATCTGCTCTGATACTACAGGCAGAAGTAAAATTAAAATTGATTAAATTAATTAAAATAAAACATATTTTATTTCGTTTATTACAAAAGGTTAAACATTTATAATTGGGGAAACGCCACAATGCGAGCGGCTCTTGATGAGTTCAAGAAAAGTCAAAGTGACTTCAACGCAGTACAGCATCGCGAGAACGTCTCACAGCGTAGTCGTCAAATAGATCTCGAGGCCCGTAGTCGACGAAACAATCTTATCATTCATGGATTCGCTGAGGGTGAACACGAAAACTTGAAACTGAAGTGGACAAATTTTCTATGCGATGGGCTCGGGTTTAACAGCGAGGAGGCCAACACAATGAGAATCCATCGTATTCATAGATTAGGGAAGGTCGTAAAGGAAAAGATGCGAGGCCCTCGCCCCGTGATTGTCGCATTCGTTTGCTATGAAGACAGAGAGGCTGTACGCCGCCGTGCTCATCGTTTAGTTAACACGCGCCAGGCTATTAGTGAAGACTTCCCTAAGGAGATCCGAGCGGCGCGTCGGTCTCTCCTATCGGACTTAAAAGCCGCAAAAGCTGAGGGAAAAAGGGCGTCGATAGCATATCCGGCGCGACTTATTGTGAACGACCGCGTCGTGAAAGAGGTGCCCTTTTTATAGGGATGCGCACTGCACCACGTCAGTATCGTTTCGTTGAATATTAATGGTGGGTTGAGTACGAAATTGAAATTACCCGATATTCGTCGGCTAATAGAAAATAACGATATTATTTGTCTTCAGGAGACCTGGACGAATGAATCTTCTCCCCTGGATGTATCGGGGTATACTAATATACACGTTTACAGGCGACGTGCCAGAAGGGCTAAAAGGGATAGTGGTGGGATGGTTATTAACATTAAGCGCAATTTAGAGAGATTTGTGCCGTGTGTTAGCAGTACCGCTGATATAGTATAAGTGAGAGTCGATGGTCAAGTGGTTGGTGGCAGAGATTTGTTTTTTGGCTGCGTGTTATTTCTCTCCTAATAGTCCGTCGATAAATGACGATAAGGAATTATTCTTTTACTAACTCACTGTGCCAGCGACTCGCTATTTAGAGTTGGGTGGTATATTGATAGGGGGATATTTCAATGCTTGAATTGGTACTGCTAAAGATTTAATCGAGTACGCGGATAGATCTGATCGAGACTTTATCCCACTGACTGAAGATCCACATTTTGTTGAACCCATCGAAAGATCCCATCAATTAACCATGATGGTGGTCGTGGCAAGTTTACTTGCCATCATACAATGGGCACCGTGTTGTCGATTATATGATGTGTAATAATGAGTTCAAGTATAAAATATATAATTTCCCTGTCAGCGAGACACTAGCATGGTCGGACCATTCGTATTTAAAGCTCTGACATACGTAGAACTACCCGTACCTGGATATCGACACATCTCTAAGTTCATTACAGTAACAGAGTCTTCTAAGGCGCTCAAATAGCCATGAGGATCGTGCTCACTCTACAGAAAAAAATATGTAAACCTTTAATTGCCAATGTATGAACGATTAAGGATTAAGGGGGAGCGAATTAAATTATTTGAGTAAAACTAAAGGCAAAGAGTTCTGGAAGTACTTGAGGTCCAATGATCAGCCTGTGCCTGTAAAAGTGACTGCGATTTTGCCTTGTATTTCAGTGAATTACACAAAGGACAAAATTTACCTGGAATTACATTACCAGTCGATATTGATGAAAATACGTGTTTGCTATTGAAGAGTTAGAGAGAGAGAGATAACTCCGTCTGAATTGATAGAGGCTTTAAAGAAACTAGAGAGAGGCAAGGCCGCAGAGAACGATGATATTAGTAATGAGATGATTCTGGCTAGTGACAATATCTCCGTGAACTTGTGAACTTCAATTTTATTCTAGGGTTGTTCAATTGTATTTTCCAGTCGGTTTGTGGAAAAAGAATGTCATTATTGCGCTCTATAAAAAAGGTCCAGAGGATGTTCCGGATTATAATAGGGGTCTATCAGTGACAGTTAGTCTCTCTAAATAATTTACATCTATAATCAACGACAGACTTGTTTCCTGGACCGACGCAAATCGTGATTTTTGTGAAGAACACTTCTGGTGTTCAAGAATCTCACGGCATGCAGACGCCATTTTTTGTATCCAGGCTTTGGTAGAGTTATCATTTAATGCCACACCAAAAATAAAAGACTCTATCGCTGCTTCAGTGATTTCTGCATAGCGTGCGATTTCATCGAGGGACGGCTGCTTTTTTACAAACTTAATAAGATGGGTTGTAGCACTAAATTTTAAATTTAGTGGAGAGCATGTAACGTGTCACAGATCCATGTGTGTCGTCGAATGGCTTTTTTCTGATTCTTTGAGTGTAGGATTGGCTTAAACAGGGCGAAACATTGGCGCTTGATCGTATTCATGGCTATTGTAAAACATGGAGTCTTGCAGTAAATGTGTCGAAGACCAGGAATTATTTTTAATGCCTCGGCTGACAATGAGTCGTGGACATACGCAGGTCATGCATTAGAGGTGGTGGACCGATTTAAATATTTTGGTTTCGTTTTCACAAAAGAATAGTACATTTTCGTTTGGTCAGGTTACACTATGTCAACAAACTCTAAATGCTTCCATAGCTTTGAGCAACCACCTGGACAAATTTCAATGCGTTGTGTTAAAATATGCTATGTGAGTCCGTAGTGAGACCAGTCGCGCTCTATGGTGCTGAGGTATGGGGGTCAAAACGCAACCAAGCTGCTGAAACATCCAGTTTGAAGTATTTAAACGTGCTCTTGGCGTCGGGGGCTGTAGACCGACGTCAATGGTGTATGGTGTCCTTAATAGAAGGCGACTTTTTATTGAGACATCTGTGCGCACGCTGGGATTCTGGTTGAAGATCGCATTCTCCGGCGACCACAGGTTGGTACGATTGCTGTATACCGAGTGCTGCCAACCAGGACTGGCCAATAAAACTAACACCCTGGTCCATGGTATCAAGAAGCTTCTGAATGTTAACGGGTTTGAGTACACGTCGAGTCAACACTCAGTCGATAGCTTTGAGTCATTCGTAGGCATCATCTTGTCACAATGACTAAGCGATAATATGGCACTTAAAATAAAACTTCACTTCATTATTATTTCAAGCAACGGTTGGAGGATCAATATGACTAAAGTAGGGCTACACAAGTAAACGGCGCAAGTAAGTGTCGAGTTTATAGTCACATTCAGCCTCGTCCTCAACTCCCTGACTACCTCAAAGTCAATCTCTCAGATAAGCTGAGAGTCGCTCTCACCCGACTACGTCTCTCTTCCCACAATCTTGTGATTGAGCATGGTCGGTGGGAGGGGCCAAAGCTTGAACTAGCCCAGAGACTTTGTCGTTGTGGAGGCGATGTTGACGATGAGTTTCACGTTATTTTGGTGTGCCCCTCCGTCAAGACAGCACGTGCCCGGTTAATACCGCTACATTGTTGTATAACACCAAATATGTATTAGTTCATCCAACTCCTTGCTTCCAAAAACGCAGAGAAAATAAAAAACATCACGAAATTCGCGTTTTGGCATTCGAGACTATTGATTGCAGATGTTCTCATGTAGTTCGAAGGTCTGTTAACTGGATATATTAGATATATATGTGTTTTATAAGTTATTTGTTGTTGAGAATTGTAACATGTAACATGCACAGGATGGTATTTAGTATCCGCCATCTTTATAACCCTTGTTTTACATTGTCCGTTTATGGTGTTTTGGGTGTTTTTGTTTATATGACTGTGTAGTCTGTATATGTGTGGTGCTGTAAACATCTTTAGTTATATAACCTAATAAAGATAATTGTCTTACCATATGAAGATATTGTTAAACTACTAAGTCTTCGTTTCATGTATAAAGTGTATTATACAATGGTGCCAGAGAAAAATTTGAAACACCATGTTATAAATAAGTCGGATAACCGCGAAAAAAAAACTTCAGAATCTCGAAGCATAGAACTGAGTCAAGATCATTTGCTTCATCAATTCTTGGTGCCAAACTTTGGAATAATCCGAGTAAGGATACTGAAGATATCATGTTGCTCGCTCATTTCAAAATGCATCTGAAAGTACATTTTCTATCATCCTTTTAGTAATAATGGTGCTTTATCACTATCTTATTATATGACTAGAATATGTATTAACATCAATATGTATACGGAAGTGTACTTTATGTAACCTTAATATCACCACACCTGTTAACAATTCCCATGTAACCATTATGTTGTATTGTATATACTGAATATTTTAATACTATTACAACCTTCCGCACTGCTAACTTCTCCCATGACAATTATGGGATTCAATATGTCCTGGACTTCGGGCATTTCCTTTCGACATTTCTACAATATATTTTATCACTATCCATATTTTTTCAAATGATTCCAATTTTTGTCACTCTATGTATATATTATTTATATTATTATTGTATGAGTGCTGCAGATAGTGTATTATGTATAATGAAGCTTTCTTCTATCCTATATCTTATATTTTTTACACTTCAAGCGTCCAAGCGGTGCTATAATGATATCCGCCAGGCTAGACCTGTTAATAAATCTGTTAACATGTAAATCTAAAACATGCTACATAAAATGTGTACATTAACGATTATAAGTGAAATATTCTGCTTACATAATTTTCTACATAGTTAATAATAACCTCACTGTAATAATACTAATTTCGCTATTGAAGCGTATGTTGGAGCTGTTCTCGTCGTTTACAGTGAATAGACGACAGAATACGGTGACGGGCGGACAATCCAAAAACTGGTATGTTTGTTCCTACCAGCATATATGGTAACGTCGTGTGTGGTTTCCATTTAACTTCACGCTGGGTGGGTTATAATCAGCTAGTGCGCGATACAAAGGGTTTTTTTTCGCCGTCGAAATTATCTCAATTCTTGAGAATTCAACACAATATCAATGCTTGCCAAACGTGCCTCATAATTCAGACTCGACTCTTGTATGCCGCAGTTGCGTCGCCGTTCGTTTTACGCTATTATCCTCTATTACTCAAGACAAATAAAGTAGACTCGTTTTGAAAGGGTAGGACGTTCAGCAAATCAACGCCTATTGGAACTGCAACCGAAGTACCATTATATGCATATTTATACAGAAATCCGGCCGAGATATTTTTCAGGGTGGGAAACATAATACTACGACCATTACGATTGTATAGAGCATGATACGAGATTGTAAAGAGAAAAAAAAAAGTAATAAATCTTTCAGTTAGAAAGGTAGCAAATTGAACGTAGACAGTCTCGCCTCTAGTAATTTGGACCGACGGTACTCTTGAGAAAACGATAACATCACATAATTTACGCTCAGTTGGTAGAGCACCAGACCGGTTATCTGGGGGTCGTGGGTTCGAGTCCCGTCAGGGGTATAGGTTTTTTCCTGTGCATTTCTCTCAAGCTATTTATGGAACCACATTGGCTATCCTAATTACACTCACACATATCTGGGAACACCGCAAAAAATTAGCCAATCAATTTATAGTCCATTTTCATGCTTGTTAAAGATATCTGTGTATATCGCTGGCTATGATATACGGACTTTAAACATCAGTGGCTCTAAAAACCGCGTTGATACCTAAAATGCACCGCAAATAGTCTCGTCGCTGTAGCTCAGTTGGTAGAGCATCAGACTGGTTATTCGGGGGTCGTGGGTTCGAGTCCTGTCAGAGGTATAGGTTTTTTCCTGTGCATTTCTCTCCAATCACATAATTTGTTTACTGTTCAGGAAAGTACGGTAAGCTTTTCAAAGTATCGAAATTTATTGATTTATTCTCTCAATTATTAGTACAGTGTGTTGGTAATTATTTTGTTGTTTTCATTTCGTTATTCCCTATTCATTATTTAGAGGCTCGCTTATAGCTTTATGGGACATGACGTATGACGGACCGTGTATTTTTTTTCAAGCAATACGTCGATATTCAGATGCGACTTACACAAAAAATAATATAATATTGTAATATAATAATCTTATACTAAGTGACTAACTATGACGACGTTGCTTGACTAATACGACTCGCGTAACTTCTGAAAATTTTGAGTTAACAAAGAAAACTAACATAAATTGTGGTATGAACGACTTTTAACGCCATTTAAGAACCGAATAACCATTCAGGATGTTTGCAATAAATATCAACCACAAACCTTTGCCTCGCCATGTAGGTAGTCACCTATAGCAAGTTCACATGCTCCGTTTTATCTGAAACGTAATAGCGCTGGTTCAGTTTCTTGTTTATGTGCCTGTTACAAAAGGTCTATATTTAATTTGTGATTATTCCAATTACTTTTCGGAAACGTTCCGCTCTGCTTACCTGAACGAAACTTAATCCAAGAATTCCCCGTCATCTGTATTAAATGTTGGTAGACTTAGTACCCTTTTCGGACCTCGATAGTTATTTCGTTTACGCGCAATGCGCCATGTAACCTCATCCATGAGATTAACTAATCGGTTTTTGTTAGAAACCATCGTGTAGAATTGAATGGTAGAGATGCGACTTCTTTCGCAAATAAGTTCTGATTTGTTCTTACTTTAATAATAATATCATTATTACCGTAGCCAATCGCGCGACATATATCGCGAGAATTCCCGGGCTATATATTCTTTCAAATAAGTGAAATATGATGCAAGTTAGCGATTTTCCTTAGGGTTTTTCACTCTTGGTCGACATTATTGAACGATTCAGGATGTACGTAGCCTCTTACGGACGATATATAATTTAGTTCAGCATCACTGGCTGTAGTAATATTACTATTTACAGATTTGATTGGTTGTTAAATGCACTAGACAGAACGCAATCATGGGAATCTTCCGGAGTTTTATCCAGCTCTACATTTTGTTCGGCGCAATAAACATAATGCATTCGACCGGTACGTATGTTCTACATGGCGAGTTATAGGCTCTTCCGTTAGACCTCACATAACGCTATTGCCCTTTTTAAACGCAGAAACTATACGATTATAATTCACATATAACCCGTAAAATTATACTAAGCGTAAGCCCATTATTACAAGGAGTCATATAAATAATCAGGAACAAATGACTTGCTGATAATTATCCAATTAAATATCAGACCAGTGATTTATTTTGAACCCGCAAACTTTCGAACTTTCGAATACAAATTTAGCACACTTACTGCTCGAATCTATGCTTCCTTAAAATACGTCTTGTCATATCTCGTGATATTATCTACATAATAACCCCGTTAAAGTGTAGCCAATGCCAAGTAGGCAAAAAGCGCGAGGATTTGCGATTTGGTTACTAAATCGTTTTTAGCCATTATGAAATAGACTTTTGGTCTTTCAAAATCCTGGCGGTCCTGAAGATTGCAGTAGTTCGCGAGTCTCAACTGTTGATTGTCTCCTCTTCCAGTAGGAGTGGGAACACGGGGCCTCGGAACTCACCAACCACCCTAAACAGATGAGCCCCGACAGGCATAACAAGGGTCCCCCTAATAACCCCGATTAAGAAAATCCCACGGGCATATAGAAATTGGTGGAAATCAAAAGCAGGGCAGTCATATCGGATTTCGAAATTCGTATGAATTTGTGAAGCGCTGTAGAGATCACATCGACCTGCATTGGGTACAAAGCCAGTAGCTAGGCTGTGGGTCTACAAAATGTCCTGTCTAGTCTAGCAGTGGAGCGGGCATATGTTTGTGACGATTGTCACGACCCCACTCATGGTCAGACAAGCTGCACCGCGTGACCGGTGTATCCCCTACTCACGTATAAATCATGTATCACGTCGTGTGACTTTTAAGTGCTTAACTAAGATTATGCGATTGGGGAGTTTCGTAACGTCCTATATAATATGAAGACGTTCACCTTGTCCTAGGGCAAAGCATTATTTTTACCTCTTCATTTTTTTTTATTTACATATGATTGTTATTGTTATGAAGATTGCGACGCCCTCACGAAGCTCACGAATGAACAGAACCAAGAGCTGAGAAAACCGAGTCCGAGCAAGGAGTTTATCCACAAAGAGGCAGATACAAGCACTTGTAAACCGAACACCAAATGCTGCGTGCCAACGACTCCTAGTGGGTATTTAGTATTTCTCATTTTTTTATTACGCTATCTACCACACACTTAGAAATACAAAACAACCTTCTGTACAGCATAACCAATAGGCTGTGATGTTTGTCGATCTTCTTAGTGCTTAAGCACATTTCGTAGCACGATGCGCTTACATTCTAGCATGTTAGATACGTCCAAGTCCATCGTCCAAACATCAAGCTGTTAAAATATTCGCTATTTTTATCACGAAATCACGTAAAGAGGGCAAAATCATAAATTTCTTACCGTGTTGAGTAAGATTTGGTGTTTTTTTTCAAATCAAAATTGGCATCCAAGCTCAACAATTTATTTTCAACGGAATAATACGATCCTATACACAGAACATTTGCGATAAACTCGCCAGAATTAAAAAAAACTCGAAATATCGCGATGTGCAATGCGGTCATATTTACCCCTGTATTTTCGGCATCTTCACTGGATACCAGTCAAATACCGCATTATCTTCACGGTTCCAATCATAACTCACAAATGTCAACTCGGACATTATGTGAGAGTCAACTCGGACGTTATGTGAGAGTCAACTCGGACGTTATGTGAGAGTCAACTGGGACATTATGTGAGAGTCACCTGGGACATTATGTGAGAGTCAACTCGGACATTATGTGAGTGTCAACTCGGACATTATGTGAGAGTCAACTCGGACATTA
>WURV02006473.1:0-24160 GCA_011762755.2 Epimenia babai
ATTTGCTATGATTGTCGGAGATCGCGTGCCGACAATTGATTAACCACGATCAGTTACACAGAAAACTTGACACCCCCGAATTTGGTACCAATCCAGCGCCGCCGATCCTCCCACGCACCGATCTGGTCCGCCTTATGAAATACAAATACATTTAGCAGGGATTGAGACTGACGAATCTTGAACTCTTTCCCTAATGCAACGGGAAATGAGAGGTCTCAAACTCTTGAATCCTTACCAAGGTTCTTCTACCACCATCGGTATGGAGACTCTCCTCAAGAGAACAGCAACGAGCAGAGAACCCAAAAGCCTATTTCTTTGCCGGTGCTCTCAGTGGGCAACAGAGTTGGACCAAGTCTTTGTGTTTGAAGTTGGATCGAGCTTCTAGTCTCTAATCTTACTCGTGAGGTCCTCACCCATAAAACCTTGAGGACCTCCTCCGAAAGCCGGATACCATTTGACTCGACCCCAGATTGGATCGAAGTTCCAGCTAGTTTCCAGCGCGTCTCCCAACCATTCATTTAACCACTGATAGTATTCCAGATCGGGGTACTCGGACAAAGAAAGCATCGTTCCCGCTAAAAGCTGAGAGTCATCACCTAAGTAGCTTTGGTGAGGGTCGAGCGTCTCTTTCCCCTCATAAGCCTTCCTCAGCTTACCCTTAATATTGTCAGCCAAGGCTTCGTCTGCCTTATCCCACGTTGCAAGATCTTGCAGGGTATTATCATTGAGGGATTTAAAAGCTGCACTTGCGATAAAGCGTCCCACTTGACGAGCATGTTGTTCCATTTCAGTCCGTGGTATTCGCGCATGGGGATTGTCTTGATCAACATTAAGCAATTTCCCAGGCTTAAAGATAAACATACCAGAAATGGTCACGTACTCATCTATCCCTTGCTCAGGGGATTCGGTAATGCAGGCCTCTATTCCCTGAATGTAAGCTTCAATGACTTTTTTATCTAAAGGCAGAGATTCAATAGCGCCAATGATCGCGTAGAGTTTTAAAATGTCTGTGGGATGAGTATTCACGACTGGAGTAGGCACACCCAAGTTCTTGATCCAAACGGGTGGCCACGAAACCGAGAGAAGGGGCTCATCCCTTTTCACGGATTGCTTACCCTGAAGCGAATTCATCCAGCGCATGATGCGTTCGTTTATGGCGGCTAGGAGCACAGCAGCTTCTTTCCCATAGGCTGGACCCAGGTTTAAGACCGCACAGACATCAGAGGCCGTTTCTTCCGTCCAATACTGCCAGAGGAGTCCTAAAAACTGTTGTTGACACTCAGGAGTCTGCCCCTTTGGATCTGGTCCAGAATAAAACAAGCTCCGTACACCTCGTTGCAGTTCTACTAATAAGCCTGGATAAGAATGCAGAATGCCATGACCACCTACCTCGTGTGCGATGATTCCCCAGCATAGGACAGGATGATGACGATAGGCAGAAGGAAGGCTTACAATGGCAACCTTACCCCCACAAAGACGCTCCACTTCATCGGCAGGCAAAGTAAAAGGGGCCCCTTCTCGTTGATCCAGGTTCAATATTGGCCTGAACGTGGCTAAAGGCGGATGAGTCACCGTGGGTGATGGGATATCGTGTTTGGCGCTTGGCTCGGGTTGAACAAAGGAACGGTAAAGATTGGAGATGACCGCTAAAAGACCCTTGAGGCGCTTCTGGATCAACGCCTTCTCCATCGGATCATGATAGGTGGCCACATGATCGTAGACCGCACCGGCCAACGTCTCCATCGTCGCGTCGGATATCCTTCCCCTGATCCACTTCAAATTTCTGAGTAAAGGAGTCACATAGGAGTCAAGATAAATTCCAGGAAGCGCAGAAGCCCCGGCTTCAATGGCCAGACGTAAGCCATTCTCTGTTCGTCGCTCGACTTGAGGGACGGGGCCGTTTGCAAAAAGATCGGCATCTCGGAGAATCCGGTACATGGTCTTATAATCATAAGATTTTTCAATCACGATGATCTCTCTTAGAAAATGAAAGAAATTTATGAAAGAGCTTTGCCCACCGCCACTATGTAAATAGTAGAATGCGTGATCCCATCAAGTCCTAAGAGTTCATCGATTTTGCGATCGAAATATCCGCCGATATTCAAGGTTCCGAGTCCGAGCGCGGCAGCGACCAAATTAACATTTTGGGCGACATGTCCGGCTTCCAGCAGCGTGAACCGATAACCCCGCTCACCATACTTGTAAACGGATCGTTCGAAAAGGGCCGTAATAAATATGAGAAGAGAGGAGCCAGATACGATGTCGTGTTGAACGAGTGATCGGTGAATGTTTGGAGACTGATCGCCCTCGAGATAGAGCCGAAGGTGATGTTGACAGGGATTGTAGTGATAGATCCCAGCAGGCAGGCCCTCGATGCGGCTGCTATAAAAAAAGATTTCGAGAGGATACAGAGCGCCGGCCGAGGGGGCCATGCGAAAAGACCGAGGCAGCCCTGAAGAAGCCTTATCTCGATTCATGCCATAGGAAAAATGGAGGAGGGCGGCAAGATGTTTCAGAGGTATCGTATGGTGGGCCATTTGGCGAACCGAGGCTCGGGATTGGAGTGCCTGACGCAGCGAGAGATTCATGGCCGGGAAGCGACGAGGCAAGGGTACGACAGGCAAGCTCGAAAACGGCAAAGACTCATAGAATTGCTCGAGTTGCTGTAGAACAGCTTCTTCTGAGAGATAAGGGGAAAATGGCCCCAACTTCGAGTTCTCATGGAACAGCTCCCAAGGCGGAATGTCCGGCTCCGGAGAAAGATTGCCCTGCGAAGAAAAATGAGACGACATGGCGCGATCTCTTATTACGCAAATGGATGGGGAGAGGGATTGTCACCCTGCTCACGTGTCAGTCCCGGATAGCCAAGACGTTGAGGCAGTTCCCACAAACGTCTCCCTCCGAGCGCACGAATCCGATGACCCATGAACAGCGGGTGAAAGTCCGGAATAATTGCTCGGAGGACGAAGAGGCCTAAATCTCCCACGTCTTCACTAGTAGCATCCGCAAGAAGAACGCGTGATCCGACAGCATGCACTCGCTCCACGACCACCCGAAGATCCTGCGTCAGATCTCCGGTGGAAAGATTGGCAATTTCAGAAAAGGCTATCGATTCTTGTGAGTCAAAAAGAAAATCTGTGAGGTGAGTGTTGGCATGGTAGAAATAGGGCGTGGCATGAGACTCGCCCGTCATGAGATCTTTCCATGGAGGGTTAGCGGAAAATTTCGGGAGACGTTGCTTCGTCTGCTCGGCCACATGCCAGATTTGGGCCAATTCTTCCAAGCCCTTTTGAACGGTCTGTTCAGGATTGGGATGCGCGGCGGCCGCAATAAGGACTGCTGGAGCATCAGGAAAAGAATGCTTGATGACGGCCAAGATGGCCGGGATCCCATGATCCATGGCCAAATGCAGGAGAAACACCGAAGCCCCAGTCCGTCGTAGACGATCGACGAGATCCTGATTCTGTGGGCTCAACGTCTCCAGACGAATCTGTCTTCGGGGCAATCGGGCTTGCCAGGTGATCACCACGGCCTCTCGCTCGATCACTTCACAAATAGCCGACAGAGCAGCCTGGGCATGATTGGAATGACAGGCGAATCCAGTCGAAATCGGTGGCGTGATCATGGGTTCTCCGGATTCTGGTGTACCCACATACGGGAGAAACACTTTGGCAGCCGGGACATGTGTGGTCACTCCGGAAAACAAATCCATAGCCGGGACCCAGCGAACAGGGGTGGTTCGATCAAAAGGCGTAAACGGAAAGTCGGGTGCCGCATACTGTTCCTCACTAAACAGGGTGAACGCTTCAGGCGGGACACAGGGGAAGGTTGCAGATTCATAGGTGGCCAAGGGAAAGTCCTCCGCGAAATAGATCGTGCCGGAGTAGCGTTCCACGCCTTCCCCAAGGGCTTTACCCAAAGCCCGTCGGCGATTGGTAGCTACACCCGCGCCGAACATCGTCCCATGGGTGAATTGAGAGTTCATGGCCGTGATGTTGCAGGTTTCGGCCAAGTAATACACAAAGGTTGGTCCACCGGATTCGGTTCGGACTTCCTGAACATAGCGGATAACTCCCACTTGGTTGTCGACTAACTGTTCGGCAAGCTCCAGTATATCCGGCATAAGGATTCACGCCTTCTTGACATGAGATGCTGAAGTTTGATTAACAGGCCATTTTTGTAGGTTTCGAGGACTTTGGGAACGAAAGGAGCTACACGAAGGGCAACGTGGAAGCTTTAAGACCGTCCGTTCAGTCATACCGGATTCAAGAAGGTTGATCTCAAGCAACCTACCGGTCTTTCGGGACGGCAAGACACCGCTGTACAAACGTGTCAGTTCGAAAGCCCCAATCTCACCCAAAACCGTGGCCATGGAAGGATGAAAGCCGGCCACAGACTGCCCTTCGAAAGCAGCCTGGTCGACGAGGCTCTCTGTCTCCGGATCGCTCGCATGAGTACGCTGTCGTGAAAGATAACAGTCATAACAGGGGGTTTCGCCTGGGAGGATGAAGGGGCCGATGCATCCGATCAGATTCTTGAGCAGAATCGGGAGGAACGGGAGTTTTCGTTCAAGACAGACCGTGTTCCAGTATCGCATGGCCTGCTGTCCGCCAAAATCGGATGTTACGACCACGCACCCTCGAAAAGAGGTTGCACGTCCGTCGGTCCAATTCATGGGTATGTTCAATGAAGAAGGCCAGGCTTCCAATTTGAGCTTGCCGTCTTGATCAAACAGTCGGTCGTTGCGGTGTTGAGGATGATCCAGCACCTCAAATGCTTCGAACCCACTCGCAAGCAAAGAAGACGTCAGATGCCGAGACACCATGTTCACGCCAAGAATATGGAGCGGCACCTGCTTGAGTCGTTGAAAGACGGATTCGGCATGCGGGCCGAATTGTCCATAAAAAATATCCAGAGGGGGTTCCTGACTCGTGTGTGTCGGGTGAGTCGCACCATTTAGAACCAAAAACTTTCTCTCCAGCAATTGCTGAATCAGTTGTTCCACCTGTTGCCTGGCTCCGTCTGAGAACAGGCCGCAAATTTCTTTAATCGTGGCGCCACGATCGCGGGTGGCGGACAAGATCAACCGTACGGCATCGGAAGCCCCTTCCCCATGGATCTTGAACTCGATACAGCCCCGTTTCACGACGAGACCGCCGGGAATATCGATAACCTGTGTCGGAAAGGAGCGAAACTGTTGTTGAGTACCGTGCGTCGTCATTGTTTTTGTGCTCTGGTATCAGATGATGATGAAAGGCTTCCTTGACGAGCATTCACATTAGCCGGTATCTCCTGAATCAATCAAGACACCGGCGTGTATCCTCAAATGAAGGCAATGGCTTGGGTCCTGTACGAGGCGATCATTGGGTGTCCTCCCTATTTGCCTGTAGACCGTTCAATGAAGAACGATGAAAGCCATCATTGCCTCCTCGGAGGTCCTGAAAGCCCAATGATCCTAATTCCAACTTTTGATGGAGTTGCCCTTTGTCATTTCGAGATTTTTGGTTGAGTTCGCTGGTCTTCAATATCATCGTCCGACTCCCTCACGGCCAGGTAGGAAAGGTGTAACCACAAAACCCCCATGCACAAGGCATTGCGAACGGCGGCTGTCCAGGAGTAGGCACAAGGCCAGATCCCGCATTAGATACTTGGGGCATCCCAGGAGGAGTCTCACATTCTTGCCTATAGACTTGTGGGTCCCTCAGGTACAGGCGACGTACTTGACTGTTGAGTGTTTCCAAATCTTCGAACGTCAGTTCTCCCAGTTGGGGCTTGGCCAGCAATTCGCCTTTCAGATCCTTGGGCAGCGCATCGATAATTTTGTTCCCTTTGGCCATCGTCCGGCTCCTTTCGTTAATGAATGAATAAACGGAAATACGATTAACAATACCTTTCTTTGGCTCAGTATCTTAGGGTGAGCCATCCCATAACACGGCTCTTCAATACTTCTCCAACCGGGTTTTGCCTGTGACGGTCATTCAGGGCGTTAAAGACCGAGAAGGCCAGCTCTGCGCGGTCTTGCCAGAACGTATAGGCTCCGCGAATGTTTACCAGCGTATACGCTCCGATGTGCTTTTTGGGGGATGTGAAGCAGCCGCCGCAGATCGTAGAGAAGGCCTGGTAGGAGTTTCCTATAGGGAGTTCGGCCGGTGCGATATGGTAGACCGTGGCTTCCCCGTTCAGGCCGTTTTCAAATTCGGCGCGGAGCCCTCCACCGATTTTGTAGGGTGGAGCCGCGCGAGTGACTATACCTTGCTGCGCAATCAAATCTGAGGTTTGATTCACTTGGGCGGTTGAATAATTCACAAAGCCTGTTAGCCAGGGAAAGGCCAAAAACTCTATGCCCGCTTCCCCACCATAAATATCAGCCTCACCTAAATTGTCGAAGGTATAGGGTGGACCCGTCGCACCGAATCCAATGAATTCGGACAGGTGATTAAAGAAGCCGTCCAATCGAACTCTGAGACGGTGTTTGAAAAACCAGCCCTGATAGCCTGCTTCGTAGGAAATGATCTGTTCGGGACCCAAATTGGATGATCCGACGGTTTGGGCTTCTGTACCGAATAGAAAAACTACGTTCCTTTGGTCAAGACGGGCCTCCAGAAGACTTGGCGGTCGATAGGCCACGGAGCCGGAGAGACGGAACGTATGGTTTTCTGCAGGCTTGAAAATTAAGGCCAGACGTGGGCTGTATGTAGGGTTTAATTCGTTATGAAGGTCCATCCGTACGCCGGCCACGACCGTCACCATGTTGATTACGTCCCATTCATCCTGAAGATAAAACCCCACTCGATCTTCCCTGGCCGAGTTGTTTTGTATGATATTAGCGTCGTACAGATGATTATGAAAGTAATTGATTCCATAGGTCAGTCGATTTTCAAACGGAAGCTCAACCGCATGTTGTGCCCATACGGCATAGACATCATGCGTGAAATTTTCGGGAATGTTTCCATCCCGGTCGGTGATAGCCCCAAAGTTATTCAGTATGGGCGGGTTGAGTAATTCCAGACGGGTGATATCCCATCTGGTCCAACTGCCGCGGATGAACAGGTTTTCTCGTTCATAGCCCACGTTCACGTAGCCATTGGTGATGTCCGAAGATTCGCGGAGGAGGTCATAGACTTGTCCATCGAAGCGGTTGGAATCCATGAGTCCGCCTGAGAGGAGAATTTTAGAATTCTCCGCGATCGCATATTCTGTCTGTGCGTTGAACCTGTTGACGCGCAGGGCCAGTGCATCGCGATCGTCGAATTTTTGGCTTTGGTCATGTCCGAACGAAAATCGGTACCCAAAGTTCCTATATTTTCCGGATTGAATAGCTGACGATCGAATCGTCCCTAATTCGCCCCAGCCGAACTGTACGAATGTGCCTCTTGAGCTGCCTTTCATCTCCTCTGGGGATTTGGTGATGATGTTTACGACGCCATCGAAGGCATTGAATCCATAGATGGCCGAGGCCGGGCCTTTCCAGACTTCGATGCGTTTGATCTCGGGTAACGTGACCGGGATTAAGGTCCAGAACATGCTTCCTAAGGCATATTCATAGATTGCCCTCCCGTCTACTAGCACCAATAGTGATTTTGCGGGCGTTTGACTACCGCCTCGAACACTGACGTTAAAATCGGCAGCGGTCATCTGCGCGATTTCCATTCCTGGAATGCGACGAAGGACCGTCGGAATGTCTGTGGCGCCGGAATGCCGAATGTCTTCATCAGTGATGACATAGACATTGGAGGGCGCTTCGGAAATGGGTTGTTCATGTGCGGCGGCGATACTGACGGTTTCTTCTTGCAGAAATGCCAAATCTTCTTCAGCGAGGGTTAGGGCGATGGTAGCGGGTGATGTTTGAGAGGTCCCTTCAGGTGCTGCCAACAGAATGGCAGGGAAGCCGCACAGTATCATGTTTATGAGGCCGGAGCATACGAGGTGAGTGGAACGCTTTTTCATTGGATCTCGAGGTCTTGGTTGTTGCGATTGCTGTTTCTTGCAAGTTGCTATGTTCGTCTCTGTTGTCATTGGCCTTACGGAGCTCGTTCACGTAAGAATCTCACAATGGATTTCCGATTCAGGATGTCGGCAATGACGGAAGAAGGTTTTATGCTGCAGGAACCAACCGGGAGCCGTCGATCTGTTCGACGGTCTTCGGAGTTTGGGACGACGGCTGTGTTGATCGCGCATCGCTGACGAGAGTTATCATGGAGAATAAGGAAGGGGAATAAGGGGGGTGGTTGTATTTGAATTGCCTACCGATGGGCTGTAATCACGAATGAATTCCCCATGTACTCTCTCGCTTTTCTTTTTCAGGACTGCTTGGGCAGGACCATTTTTTTCGTCGTGTTCGTCGTCGACCTCTTGACGTTACCTCAACTCCGTTTTTTACTTGAACCGCTATTCCGTCAACTGCACCTCCAATCTCTGGATTGCTCATTCACATTCTTGCAATAGTGAAACGTATGAAGGGTGACAGAAATCTATTCTGAACGTTCTCCATTCTTGTTATTTCACTCTTCTCAGGCCGATCCTTACGGTTTTCTGCTAATCCAATTCTGATATGAGCCGGTTGTGCTCTACCTCTTTCTCTGTTCAATCATTGAAGCCCTCTTTTTTCTTTGGCTTGGTCTGCTAGATTCCACTATTCTGATCTGTCGAGCCGCATTCTATATCTTTCGTGTTCTTCCTTCAATCGATTTCCGGTTTTTGGTGCCTGTGTGGGATCGGGTGGTTGCCGTCCTCTTTGGCGCTTCTGTTGTCTGCGAGGGCCTGGTGATGGCACAGGTAAATTCTTGTCCCTGAAAGTTGAGCAAGTAGACCGAGATGGCAATGGGGATTTTCTCTCCCTCTTTGGTGCGGTGGATGGTGTCGTAGGACAAGGTTTTTCCTTCTCGTAAGTCTTTAAGATGGTCTAGGTATTGCTGGTCGTCATGATTCGGGGCAATATCTGGAATGCCCAGGTTTTCTAGCTCTTGTTTGGTGTAGCCGAGCACCTGGGCTGCGGCTTTATTGACATAGCGAAATCGTTTATCGGTCCCGGCGACGAGGATGGCTTCCGGCACTTGATCGAAGGCAAAGTGCATGAGTTGTACATATTCCGATAATTGCTGATATTCCTCTCCTGTGAGCTTGAAAGCTGGGGGAGTCTGCTCTTTTTCCTTCGGACTAGGCTGAGTAATGAGAGAAGAAAAAGGTGATGCCAGTTGTTTAGACTTGTGAGACTCTGCTGCCTCAGCTTGGGCTTCTTTGAGGGCTTTCCTGGGACGGATGACCGACCGATAGAGGACTTCTTTGACTTCTTCGCGGCTGTAGGGCTTCGTGAGATAGGCAAAGGCTTTGTTGAGTTTGTCCGGTTGGGTGGTTTTCCGCAAGGATGTAAAAGCGGTCAGTAAGACGATCGGGAGTTGCGGATTTTGTTCGGTCAGTTCCGTCAATACCTCAATGCCATCTCGATCCGGAAGGCCGATATCCAAGAGGACCACATCATAAGGTTGTGTGCTGCCTTTGCGCAGGGCGGCATTTCCGGTTTCAACCACTTCTACGTCAAAGCCTTCTTTCTGTAGGTAGTCGGATAAAGCCAGGCTGATGTCCGGATCGTCATCCACGAGCAATACGCGGGGACTAGGAGACATATTGTTCTCTTTCTGAGTTTTTTGGCCTTGTCCGGCCTCTTTATCCGTTAGCGGGAAGCAGACAGACCTGACACCTGGCCATGGCCGTTTCCCTGCTCAAGCATAATGCAAGTTTCGGACTTCTCTAACTCGTTGTTTTTTTTAGTATATGGAAAGTTATCGAACCGGCAGGTGTATCTAATGAGATAAGTTTTGTATCTAAATAGATACGATTTCGGCATGGAGAGGGTGTTGCTATAGCCTTTTAATTTTTCATGAGATACGTATTCGTGTGAAGAACAGTTGGGGCAGAGGACCGCTCGCCGGGAGCCTTGCCCACTTCCATGAGCCTGCGATAGAAGTGCCCCCCAATTTTTGGATAGCTGGCTAAGTGAAATTTCTGCCTGTCATTATGCTACCTTCTTGATTTCTGGTACCCCACGATAGACTAGATCGGGAGTCCGCTTGTTCAGTGCTTGGTGGCGGCGTTCCGTGTTGTAGAACCGAAAATAGTGAGTCAGGCCCATACGCAAGGCCGCTGGGGTTTCATAGGTTCGTCGAGACACAGCCTCGGTGTCCAATGTATTTGAAACCCGCCACGCCAGCATTCGTCGGGAATACCCGTCCATGATCACCGTCAAATACATGAAGCCTGTTGCCATCGGCAATATAGCAGATGTCGCTCGCCCAGACTTGATTGGGTCGGTCGATCGTCAAGCCTCTCAAGCGATACGGATAACTCTTGTGGCCCTTGCCAGGCTGACTCGTGCGAGGCTTGGGATAGATCGCTTGGATCCTCATTTTCCGCATCAGGCGTTGAACGCGCTTCCGATTCACTCGGTCGCCTCGATGCTGAAGCTCGACGCACAGCCGCCGACTCCCGTAGAACGGCCATTGCAAAGAGCGCGCGTCGAGTTGCTTCATCAATTCGAGGGCAGGCTCCGACAGGGGCTGCGAACGGACAGAAGCACGTGAGCGGGGGACCGCCAACAGACCACACTGACGTCTCACGGAGATTTCTTGCCTGGCCTTGATCCTGGCTTTGCGCTCGCTCATCGGCCAGGTCCGAGCGCGTTGGCTAAAAAATCCTTCTTCATCGTTCATTGCCTAATCGTGGCAGGCCGCTTCTGCTGCTCCTGCTCGTCCCCGTTGCCCAACCCGCCCCCAAAGACGTGTTCGGCTTTCCCCACGAGTTGTTTCTTCCCGTCTTGAATCTGATTGGGATGAATGGGATCCACTTCTGGCCAGAGGTCAAATCCCTCCCATTCCCTTGTGCAAAGAGGCAAGGGACATCAATAAGGAACCCTGTAGCATGCTAAGTGGAGAATCGAAAGGAAAAGTAAGCAAGTTTCAGGATGGCTAGAGGGTTTCGCGGATTTTCGCACCGCGGTAGCCACTTTCAAGAACTCGCTTAAAAAAGCGCAGGACATCGGCCAAATCAAACCAAAAACCGCAATTGAGACACTTGGCATTAAATCGACGTGACACTTTGGTGTAGTGTCGTTCCACCAGCATGGTGCCTTGGCATCGCAGACATTTCATAAAAGGACCAAATCCGATCAATCCATCATAAAAAGAATCTCACAGAAAAGCCGTGGGAGCAGTCATAGAAAAAACGAGACCCCTTGTATTCTACCGTAGCCGGTTGAGAATTACTGCGACGCAGCCGGCTAATATGCCACCTCCAAAAATGGTCAACCCCATAGAGAAGACACCTTCCCAGGTGCTCGACGATGATCCGTAGAGTAAATCTCGAACTCCACCTTGCACCATTAAGATGGCCAAAGTCAGCAACGCCCCCATTCCAAACCACCACGCAAATGTTCGCACAATCTCCTCACTAAGGCTTCAGAGCGCCTTGATGAGTTCGCACGATTCGTTGTTCATCAGGGGAGTGAACTGTACTCAGAGCTGAAATAAGGTGTCAAGAACAGGGGCAGAAGGAACTCCTTAGGAAGATGAAGCCGCACCCTCTCCTGCACGTGCTTTGAGTCCATGATGTAAAAAGATCGATACATTGCTAGATGCATTGTTCACGACAGCCAACCCCGGTTGTTCACCTCTACCCGTCGCGACGGACAAGGTTGTCAGGGCAAATGGTGCATGAGGTGTAGGATAATGCCGTGGGGGATATTGAAAGGTCCCATCGCCTTTGCCATATAAGAGCGAGATACTAGCCGACTGAATATTCACGACTGCAACATCGGGAATTTTATCGCCATCAAAATCTTGAGCCACTCCATGATTCGGACCAGCATCGCCGCCAGAGTCTTTTCCTTCTTGAAATGTGCCATCACCATTCCCTAAAAAGACTGTAATGGTATTCATTTCGCCATTGATGACCAATAAGTCCAAGATATGGTCGCTATTAAAATCGGCAAAGGATACGCTGAGAGGTCGTTTTCCCGTCCGATAATCTTTGGGCGAAAGAAAAGTCCCATCTCCAATACCCAGCCAAATAGACACAGCATGGCTCATCGGTCCTCCATTGGTGACAGCAATATCCAAATGATTATCTGCATTGAAATCCGCCGAAGCGACCGAGGTTGGCGTATCCCCGTATTCATACAAGGGACCTAACCGAAACTTCCCGTTTCCCATTCCTAAGAAGACCTGAATTTTGTCGTTACGGAGCGCTACCACCATGTCGGGAAGAAAATCCTCATTGAAATCGCCGGTGGCAATACTGACCGGTGTCCGACGAACCATGTATTGAGACCCTCGCAAAAACGTGCCGTTTCCTTGTCCCATAAAAACCAAAGCATGATTATCCCCGGAGCAGGCCACCACAATATCTAAAAAATGGTCCAAATTAAAATCATCGACCGCTACATTTCTGGGCTCTTGACAGGCCGTAATGATTCGCTGATCCTGGAAGCCTCCATCGCCCGTGCCCATCAGTAACGAGAGAGAATTGCCCTGAATATTGGTCGTGATTAAATCAGCAAATCCATCGCCATTAAAATCACTAGCCCGAATGGAAGTGGGATTTTTGCCTACGTGAAAATCCTTATAATGATAGATAAGATCAGGCGGGATATATTCTTCTCTGGAAGGGCACCCAGCCAATACCAGAAGAAGACTGGCTATCAAGCATAGGCATGAAAACAACCTGGTGAAGAAAGGTTCCAAAATCTTAATCCCTTTGCCATGTTAAGAAGGTCATCATAACCATGCCTAAAAAATGGCCCGAGTATACGGATTTCCCCAGATCTTGTAAAACTACGTAAGTAGAGCCTCTTCCTTTTGCTAATGCGTTAACTGAATATAGGAACAGGACATCCAGACAGGGTCGGCCACTAGCAGATCATTACAACTTTATGGTATAGAATTTTCTCTCGTAATTCTTTTGTAGTGCTTCTGAAGGAGGATAACATGGCGGTGGAGAAAGAACAGATTGAATTGAGCATGTATGGCGTTGCTGAAATTGTGAAATGGTGTATTACCCGCAATAATGGACGAATCCCAGGAGTTGATGCTCCTGTGTTTCAACAACTACAAGATGCCGTTAAGGAAAAACCAGCCACGAACGATTATTTCACGCTGGATCAATTTTGGAAAACACGGAAGGTCTTCGAATTCACACCCGAAGAAGTGGCCACCGTGGATCGCTGTCTCTATGACATTCCGAATTTCGATGGGGCCCAACTTCCCCAAATCCGCTATAAGTTCTGGCCAAAAGCCGTTGTCCAGCAATAAAATCTCCGGTTTCTCTTTTCCTCTCAAGCTCTTCCCATTCCGCGTATGTATGTTACCACCACTGCCATTGCTGCGTAGCGAGAACGTGGATCCCCAAAATACCATTTGTGATGGCATGAGCGATGACACAGGGCCATAACCGTCGCGTTTGGTAATAGAGACAATTATATGCCACTCCAGCCATCATCCCGGCCAGCCACAAATTATGTTCTAAACCGAATAGTACGACGGTGGCTGCAAACGATGCCAAGGTAAACGTCCCAAACGACACCTTTTCAAAGTCTGGATTGACTACCCAACGAATCAGAAACGACCGCCAAAAGAGTTCTTCCATGAGGGGCACGACAATGGATGCTCCGAAAATTCGAACGGCGGCCAGCCCCCATCCTATTCCAGTGCCTTCCTGAAATGGGTTGTAGCCTGTCATCTCGCCTTGAATCGCCCAGGACCAATCCATTCGAATCCAGAACATATAGACTAAGACACCCACACCAATGGCTAAGCCAATTTCTTTGGCATCCGTGAAGATGGGAGAGTGTAATTCCTGATATGACGACCAGAAATACACCAACATTCCTAGGACAGTTACCGTTTTTATAGGATATAGCCAAAGGTCAGCTCCAGAGTTGGCAGGAATCAGGCTGCTAATCCCAATGAAAGCCATATAGGCTCCAAATGGAAGGATTCGTGGCCACATGCCTTCGACCCTTTCGCTAAAATGTCAGTTTTGCGCATGAAATGCCATGCAGGAGTAGACCTGGACGGCATTTTCATATTTTCGGATGCAAAGAATTCGTTCTTAATGACAGAAGACTAGCCGACAGATATTACGCTTCACCTTGAAGTAAATCTAGCGGGGAAAAATCATCGGTGAGAATTTGCCCGGGCTTCAACGACACCGGCTCATGAGACAGAAAAAACTCTAACCCTTCAGATGGAAATTGATTACGATTCATAGAACGGATTAGCCGGTCAATCAATTGAGGAGCCTGCATCCTTTCCACAGGTTTACCGGCGAAAAAGATCAAATTGACGGAGCCTTGTTTGGTTTTCAACCAATTCGGACCGGCTACACCATATGTCGTAATATTGTCAAATGCTCGCCCCATTGTCGTGAATATGGCTTCCGCCCGTCGAACATTCGTGGGGGCATCAGACGACGCAAGATTCACCGCAATAGCGCCATCAGGATTCACATGGTTCCGCAGTTCTTCGAAAAACTCTTGGGTCGTGACGTGAAAGGGAATCAAATGCCTGGCAAAGACATCTACCCAAACAACATCATAGCGACTAGGATTATTACGTAAAAAGGTTCGCGCATCTTGGACGACAACATGGTGATTTTCCGGTGGCGTATAGGCAAAATACTGCGCCGCGGCCTTGACCACGGATGGGTCCATTTCCACGACATCTAACTCCAAATTCGGCCAATATTCGGCCAGCCATTTTGCGAGAGAACCCCCACCATGCCCTAAAATCAACCCCCGTGTGGGCTTCTCCAGAATCGGGAGAACACCCATCATGACCTGACTATAGGGCAAAGCCAGAAACGTAGGCTCGGCTTTCCACATGACTGCATGAAAGGTATTATTTAAAATAAGATAGCGAAACAAGTCATTTTCACTCACTCGGACTTGTTGGTACGGACTATCTTCCTGATGAATAGCCGGAGGCAACACAATCACGGGATGAAACCCCATCCAGGTTAACCCTCCAACAATGATGAACACCCCCATTTGAAGGCCCAGAGAAAGTTTCCGACTCTGCAAACTCCATATGATGCCCAGAACCATCAAAACCAGACCTAACACGGCAACCAGTGTCCTGCTTCCCATCCAGGTCAATAAATAAAATGATGTCCCCCAGGTCCCGATCAGGCTTCCCATCGTAGAAACAGCGATCATCCCCCCTGTATGTCGACCCAGATGCCCCATATCGGCAATCGCTAGACGTAAGAGGGCTGGCAACACTCCGCTCAACCCAAACGCTGGAATCGCCAACAACGCACTAGCCCCAAAACAGGGACCCCATCGAGGGTCCTGAATCCATTGGAAAACTTGAAACACGACTGGTTGTCCCCCCCATGCTAAGAGTAACGTCCAGCCTCCGGAGGCCAATAATAGCCCAGCTATGACCCATTGCGGGGGATACCGATCAGCTAACCACCCCCCGGCTGCGTATCCGCTACTCATGGCCGCTAACACCACGCCAATAAGTGCCCCCCACACAAAGAGCGAACTGCCAAATACCGGTGCGAGCAGCCGACTGCCAACGATTTCTAGGCCCATCACGACGGCTCCCGTGGTAAATGCCGTCGCAAAACACCACCATCGTGGTAGGCTACTAGAACGAGAGGATTGTGCAGAACGTGATGATGTCATACAACGTGAACGACGAGGGGCAAAAGGGGAATGATGCTAAAGCATGACCTTCAGGGTGTCAATTCACCACATCACGTTCTTTGATTGAATCCTCTTTTCTGCTTCAACTTTCTAAAACACCAACCATTCGAAATCGTTTGAAAGATGAAACTTATTCTCGTAATTCGGTAACATTCTCTTTCGGATGACCCAATCCCCTTCACCTCCAGTACGCTCTTTGTCTTCTCAAGGTCCACAAGAAGAGACCCACCAGATCAGTCGAGCAGCAGGCCTGATTGGGGTCACCACTTTTTGTAGCCGCATTCTGGGCTTTATTCGCGACATGATCTTAGCCAACTTATTCGGAGCCAATGCGGCTGCCGATGCGTTCTACATCGCCTATCGCATCCCAAACTTGTTACGAGAACTGTTTGCGGAAGGTTCCATGTCCTCTGCCTTTATCCCAGTTTTTACCGAATATCATTCCACACGGTCCAAACAAGAAGCCTGGGAACTCGCGAGCGCGGCTTTTACGACACTCCTGACCCTTGTCACCGTCGTCACACTTCTTGGCATCCTCGCTGCTCCAAGTTTGGTCTGGCTCTTGGCTCCAGGCCTTCATGATGACCCTGCGCAATTAGCGACGACAACACTCCTTACTCAAATCATGTTTCCGTATTTACTCTTTGTGAGCCTGGCTGCTCTGGCCATGGGGATCCTCAATGCGCTTCGTGCATTTGCCATTCCTGCCCTGGCTCCGGTTTTTTTCAATGTCTGCGTCATCGTCTTTGCCTTGGTCATTTCCCCGTTATTTGAACATCCGATTACCGCTGTAGCGATCGGCATCGTGGTGGGAGGCCTCGCACAATTTTTGATGCAATTGCCGGGATTACACAAGAAAGGATTTTTACTCTCGTGGCATTTTCACCCGACACATCCAGGAGTAAAAAGAATGGGTATGTTGCTCATTCCTACGCTGTTGGGCTTAGCCGTCACGCAAATCAACTTAACCGTGAGCACCATTTTAGCCTCGTATTTTGAAGGCGGTCCGACTTACTTGTTCTATGCCATGCGACTCATCCAATTCCCATTAGGAATTTTCGGTGTGGCGATGGCGACCGCGATCTTGCCAAGTTTATCGACACATGCTGCAAAGAAAGCCCATAACGAGCTACGAGCGACCGTGAACTTTGGTTTGCGGATGGTGTTCTTTATTATTTTGCCTTCGATGGCTGGCCTCATGCTCCTGAGAACACCGATTATTCATGTCTTCTTTGAACATGGGGCATTTTCGGCTCTGGATACCATTGGCACCGCTTCAGCTTTATTAGGATTTTCCGTGGGACTATGGGCTTTTGCCAGCTACCGGATTTTAGCCATGGCGTTTTATTCTCTCCAGGACACACGGACTCCTGCCACTGTGGCAATTATCTCTGTCGGAATCAATATTGGCTTATCCCTATGGCTCATGACCCCATTCGCACATATGGGACTCGCCCTGGCTGCTGGCTTAGCCGCTATAGGTCATGCCCTCATTTTGGCAACAATTTTAGGACGACGTCTTCAGGGCTTATTATGGACAACATTAGGAGCCTCTCTGGGGCGAACCGGCATTGCGCTGTTACCAGTCATAGGACTCTGCACTTGGATAACCTCGCTTCCTGTATGGCAAGAAGCTGGGCAAGGTGCTCAAAAAATGGCGTGGCTATTCCTAGCCATCAGCGGGAGCGCCATCGGGTATTTTGGCATCCACCAACTTTTGCACTCTGATGAACTCATGCATATGAAACTCATGGTGCTGAGAAGACTTCCAAAGAAGTCTTCATCATAAAGAATTCCATGATTGCCGTTATTCAACGAGTCACTCACGCTTCGGTAACAGTCGAAAGTCAATGTATCGCCAATATTGGCCAAGGACTCTTAGTGTTACTAGGGGTCGCTAAAGGCGACTCCAGTTTTGATGTTCAGTTCATGGTTGAAAAAATCCCTCAATTACGAATCTTTGCGGATACAAATGGGCATATGAATCGTTCACTTCAGGAAACTAATGGGGAACTGCTCTTGGTTTCTCAATTCACCTTACTGGCCAGCACAGCAAAAGGGCGACGTCCTAGTTTTGAATGCGCAGCTCCGCCAGACAAAGCACGGCTCCTCTACCAAGACGTGCTCAAGGAATTCCAAGCCTTAGGCCTTGCCGTTCAAAGTGGACGTTTCGGGGCATCCATGATCGTCAATCTGGAAAATGATGGTCCTGTCACCTTGATTCTTGACAGCTTTACCGAAGAAACGAGAGAAAAGGGTTAAGGGCGCTGCCCCTTAGGCCGATAGGACTATTCTAATGAGATAGGCATAGAAACCCCAGAACCGGAGAAGAGGAGGGAGGAGCTGATGATGCCAATCCCTGATCAACATCCGCTGAAGCAATTATTTGGTCGATTGACCGAGCGAAATTTTTCCGAAGCGTTAGGCTGGCCGAATTTCCAAGTCACCGACTATGTCGCGAATCTTCTTCTGGAATTCATTCACACCGATCAACTCACCCGCATCAAAAATCACGAGGGGGAACCTGTCGAAACCGTCGTCGAATTATTATATGAAGCAGAAACGCATAGCCAACATTCTGCGGCAGAAAAAGAATGCGATATTCACCGGCACATCGGGGATTTGACCCTATTTCTAGCTGGCATATTTCCCGAGTATTGCAGCCGTATCAAATGCTCCGGCTTGATCCACCACAAAGACTTCTTAGTCGATTATGTCAAAGCCGGAAAACGATCTTACAGTATTGTCGCTACACATCAAGACCCGCAAGCCAAAAACCCACCATCCTTGTTCCAAACACTGTCGACCAATTTTGAGTTGTGTGTCACTGGCCTTGGCTTTGTTCGACTAGACCTTGACCGTTTTCACGATTTCCCCTCGCATCAGGCCAAAACCATTCTTTATCATTAGCCTTCCACTCGTTGTAGAGCTCTTTCTCCAAGAAACGTTTCTTTCCGTTGTTTCTTCACGTATGATGCTGGTGGTTCAGACCGTTAAGACCGTTGTCTGATTGGTGCTTGCATGATTTGCCCGTCCATGAGCGTGGTTCCGAGGGCTGGGGCCTCGTTCAGTAGAGGCGCCTAGCGACCCCGTTTAGAAGTATGCCTTTATGCCCTGCCTGCCGTCGGGTCTGAACCGTTTGACCGTTTCCCCTTCCATCATCCTTCCAGGAGGTCTCCTATGCCCACATCCGGCCGGTCGTCGCGTTCAAAGGCCCCTCACGGGGAAGCCCTCTCGCCGTTCAATCCGCATGCTGCTGGCATTGATGTGGGGGCGGCCGCAATTTTTGTCAGTGTGCCCCATGAGCGTGATCCGCAGCCTGTTCGTTCATTTCACCGCTTCACTCAAGACCTGCACGCCATTGCGCAATGGCTGACGGCTTGTCGGGTTACGACCGTGGCCCTGGACTTCACGAGTGTGTATTGGATTCCCTTGTATGAAATCCTGGAGGCGGCCGGGGTCGAGGGCTTTCTGGTCAATCCGCGAGCCCTAAAAAATGTTCCCGGACGGAAAAGCGATGTATGCGACTGCCAAGGGATTCAACACCTCCATTCCTATGACGTACTCCGGGCTTCGTGTCGACCCGCTGCAGAGATCGTGGCCCTGCGCCGTGTGATGCGCCATCGTGAGATGCTGATCACGTATCGGAGTGCTCCTATTCCGCATAGGCCGAAAATCTTGCATCTGAGGCATCTCCAACTCGATACGGTTCTCAGTGCCATTACGGGCACGACAGGGCTTCAGCTTCTCCGGGCGATTGTCGCGGGCGCACGCGACCCGGCCGGGCTGGCTCGGGGTCGAGAGCCGTGGGGCAAACAGCCGCTGGCCGTGCTTCAACGTTCCCTGGAAGGGCATGACAAGCCAGAACATCTCTTCCAATTACCACAGACGTTGGCCCTCTATGATTATTATACGGAGCGGCTGGCCCAATGCGACCAGGAACGGACGCACGCTTACACGACCCGGCCGGTCCCGGCCAAGCCTGCGCCAAGACCGTTACCTCCTGCCACTCAGCGGCGGGCTCAACCTCGCAAACATGAACCCGCCTTTGATCTCCGCACCAGCCTGTACCAGCTGGGTGGGGTGGCTCTCACCGCCATCGAGGGCGGTCAAGCCGTCACCATCCAAAGCGTCTTAGCCGAACCGGGGATCGATATGCGCCCGTGGCGGATTTGTGGCCATTTCACGTCCTGGTTGGGGCGATGCCCGCATCGAGATATTTCGGGCGGGAAAGTGCTGCGCGCGCGCACCACAAAAACCAAAAACCGCACCACGATTGCCCGGCGGCTGGCGGCCCACAGTCTTCACCGTAGTGATAGTGCACGGGGAGCCTTTTATCGTCGGATGCGAGCCCGGCTGGGGGCGCCCCCAGCCATTGTGGCGACGGCACACAAAGTGGCGCGGATTATCTACACCATGTTGAAGTATCACAAGGAATACCGCGATCTGGGGGCCGAGCATTACGAAGCTCGCTCTCGAGAACGCCAAGTGAAACACCTCAAGCATAAAGCTGCACGCTTGGGGTGGACGCTGGTCCCAGCGCCACAGGCCTAAGAAGAAGACGAATGGCTGGTGGAGTGGTACGCTCATTCACGACAAGTTACTTAGAAGAGAATGAGAGGACGTTAGGGTCTCTCGTCTTCAAATGATCTCCTCTGACGGTCAAGATAAACAGCTCAATTCTGTACATTCGCCTCATCGACCAACCCACTAACTCCGCTCATACATAGAACACCGATTCATTGACCGCTGCACATTTACAGTGAAACGCATGCGGGGTTTTTCCGAACACGATCTTACTGGAATCCCTCGGCCAAAAAGACACCGTTCTTCCCCAAAGACCTTCTTTGCCTCAAAATCTTCTGCAAAATCACCCAAAAATCGTGTTTTTTGACCCACTCCACCTTTAGGTGAGAAGAAATATGCCGAGATGCTTAGGAGGAAACGGACGCAACATCCTCGTTTATCCTACCCCAGGTTACGAGGAGGGTTACAACCACCGGGGCAATGAGCCTTCAGAATAACCTGTACAGGTCTCTTCTAGGCCAATAATTCGTATGACCCCGGAACTCGAAGCAAAACTCCAATCTTGCCCGAATCTCCCAAGCCCTCCGATTATCGCCATACAACTCATCCAACTAGCAAACAAACCAGAAGCCGACTTTAAGCGAATCATTCGCCTTTTAAACTGTGACCCGGCTTTAGCCAGCAAGATTCTACGGATCGCTAATTCTCCGTTGTATCCCTACGTCAAAAAAGTCGAGAATTTTCATCAAGCGTTAATGGTACTTGGCCTCAATGCCACGATCTCTTTGGCTCTGTCTTTCTCCTTGCCCAAATCGCTCCAAGCCACACAAGGAACGGGGCTGGATTATACTCTATATTGGAAACGAGCCTTGCTAGCTGGAACAGCTTGTCAGGTCCTAGGAAATACCTGTGATGTGGCAGAAACCGAAGAATTACATCTGGCTGGGTTGCTACAAGATTTGGGCATGCTGGCACTGGATCGTGTGTTTCCCGATCTCTATGTTGCCCATTCAGGCCAACAAAGCCATCATGCCAGCCTGAGCTCCCATGAACAGCAATCCCTAGGAACAACACATGGGGCCGTGGGTAGTTGGTTGTTGAGGCAGTGGAACTTCCCCGATCGACTATGCTTAGCAGTCGCAGGAAGCGATGAGCTTTCCCACATTCCTGCCCAAGATGAACGGACGCCATTTGCCTATTGCGTTTCTCTCTCAGGAATGATTGCGGAAGTTTTTTTAAGGGAAACTGATCACGAATATCTACACATGGTCAACCAGCAGGCTGGTTCGTTGTTGCAACTCACACCGGAAACACTCATGGATGTCTTAGAAACGGTCAAAGAATGTCTCTCTGACACCGAGCGCATTTTTGAAACCGACTTACAAAGCTGGGATGACCCCCAAGCCATCTTGGAAAGCGCAAGAGAATCGCTGCTCGTCCGAAATCTCCACGCACTTCAGCAAGTGGAAGAACTCAGAATTAACAACGCCAACATGGAAGCTCAAATTCATAACTTAGAAGAAACCCATCGTCATGATCCACTGACTGGAACATTAAACAGGGCTTATTTAGATAAATCGTTAGAAACCTCTTTTGAAGAGGCCATGGCCAATAAAGAATGCTTAACCCTGATCTTCGGAGACCTGGACAAATTTAAACTCGTGAACGACACATATGGCCACCAAGCAGGCGATGCCGTACTGCAATCTGCGGCTCGTCTTCTGCTGTCCAAACTTCGTGCTACAGACATAGTAGGACGATTCGGTGGGGAAGAATTTGTTCTGATTTTGCCCAAATCGCCGACATCCGTAGCTCAAATCGTTTGTGAAAAAATCCTGACGGCATTTCGCAACACTGCCCATGAAATTGGAGAAAAGCTAAGTCACACAGCGACCATCTCTTTGGGAATTGCCACGCATACACCAGAAAAACCCTATTCTTGTGTCGCCGATCTGCTTCTCCATGCTGATGAAGCGGTGTCTTCTTCAAAAACACATGGCGGCAATCAATATACGCATTATGACACTATCCATACCAAACAGCCGGCCTAAACGCAGGAAGACGAGGACATGAAAAGGGAAAAACCAGAGGTGAGGAGAAAAACTCTGCGTCATTTCCCGTCTTTGTTGTGACTCCTGATTTTTCACTTCTCACTTTTTACTCCTGACTTTTTCCTTTCTACTCTCGTTCAACTCGCTCAAACCCAGAAATTGCGCTACAATACACTGCAGGCTTTGACAATGCATCCTTCTATTTTTCATCTTTCTTTTCCTGTTCTTGACATCGCTTCGACCAAAGAATTTTATGTCCTGGCCTTGGGATGTCGCATTGGACGACAATCAATCGTCGCTATCACATTAGATTTTCATGGGCATCAACTCGTGGGGCATGTCACCAAAGATTTAGGGCCACAACAAACCAATATTTACCCGCGGCACTTCGGCCTTGTGTGTCAATCGGAAGAAGAATGGACGGAATTGCGAGATCGTGCACAGAAGCATGAACTGCCCTTTTTTCGAGAACCTCAACGCCGATTCTCGGGGACACCTCTCGAACACCTGAGCTTTTTCCTGAAAGACCCCTCCCAGAATCTTCTCGAGTTCAAATACTACTTCAATGCCAATGCTATCTTTGGAGAACAAGCCTTTTCCCAGATTGGCGACGATCATGAACGCTTCGAATCCAGTGCGTGACTGATCGCTTGCATTCTAGAATTCCGACAGACTCTCTTACCCTAAAGCTTCTAAGACTTCCTCATAATGACCATCCACTTTCACTTTGGGAAACACATGGCTAATCGTTCCGTCTTTAGCAATCAGCACCGTTGTCCGCTCAATTCCCATGTACTTTCGACCGTACATTGACTTCTCTTTCCATACTCCATAGGCCTGAATCATGGTTTTCGATTCATCACTCAGCAACGGAAAATTGAAACCAAATTTTTTGGAAAATTTTTGATGAGAAGCTACAGAATCAGCACTGACCCCTAAGACGACAGCACCTTTCTTGCGAATGGCTTGTAGCCCATCTCGGAACGAACAGGCTTCTTTCGTACATCCCGGTGTATCATCTTTAGGATAAAAGAAGAGCACGATCTTCTTCCCTTGAAGTTCGGACAATTTCACCACGTGCCCTTTCTCATTGGGCAAGGAAAATGCTGGCGCACGAGCCCCAATTTTTAGACCCCTTGTAGCAACCGATCCTTTTTTCTTTGAGAGCACGTTGTCTTTTGAGGTCACAGATGTGGCCGACTTCTTTGCACTGGTTTTCTTGGAAGCCACCTTCCCCTTTGTTGCGGTTTTTGCAGTACTAGAAACTGAGGGGGTGCTCTTACGTGATTGAGCGTTGGACGGCATGCATTCCTCCTTTATTGATATACGTTCAACAATGAAACTCGTGACGACTCTGAATTACCTATAATATCGCCTGCGAGTCAGTTCTTGCATTAACAAATTTTTCTGATTGCCCATTCTATATGTTTTAAAAAAATGAGTTTGTCTTATTATTTTCAGAAACCCACTTGAAAGAATGCCACAAAAATTCTTACGTACGGCTTTATGCCGTTAAAGTACTTAGCTTGCTGGTGTGAGTGGAATCGCGGTCGTTAAGAACAGGCTGACAAAGGAAGGGAATGTTGATAGAGGCTACGCGATAGGTTGTTTGGTTGGCAAAGAAGCCGAGACAAGGGAAGTATAGGCATGAAGACGATCTTCCAAGTTTTTGATCTCTTTGTTTTTCTTTGACAGCTCCATTTCCAATAAATTGTTTTGGAGTTCCGCATTCTGCAGTTCATCCTGAAGGCTTTGCAATTCAGGATGAAAGCAATCAAGCTTTTGGGAATCTCTAAAAACCTCTGATTCTGGCCGTAATCGTCTTGGTTGCTGGCAGATAACCTTTGCAACGGGAGTTGGCTGAAGGGCAAGCGGAAAT
>WURV02006584.1:0-24159 GCA_011762755.2 Epimenia babai
TCGTCGCAATTTGTGGTGGAATCCTTCCACTGAGTTGTTCGTTCGCTGTTTCTTGATCCCAAACTGATTCCATACGTCCAGGGCAAGTGTCGGGATATCCATGTGGCGTGAAAGTATGCGTTAAATTCATGAGCGGAGGGGAGTTCCGGTGTGAATTGTTCACATAAGCTCCACTTGTGGGATGGAGGCCCATCATGGCCATAACTCAAAAGCCTGAATGTGATCGACCGCATCTCAATGTACCTACCTGTCCATTGGCACGTGTCTCAAACTGTAACAACAAGATGCCGGGGCCTGCTCTGCCACTAACAATAGACAACGCCTGGTCTTGGAAATGTACTATTTTTGGTCCGCGACACGTCACACCTACCATGACCCACGCACGTGTGTACTATTGGGCTGAAAGCCGCGGGCCAAAATGCATGTGTACCGTTTGTGTTGTTGGTTGACGGTTACAATTTGTATACACTATAGCATAAAATGTGAGAGTTTACGGTTAGAGGGAGTAATTACTAAAAAACGGCTAATTTCAACTATTTTAAGTATCAAATTCGTTCAAAACACACCAAAACAACCAAAAAAACATGAATTTGTTACTAAAATGTATGTGGGTGTAATAGGAAAAATTTACCATAAATCCGATCACATCAGACATATGCTCAAAATTGCAATGCATATTATGACAATAATTTGCTTCTGTATTTCACTATAACTAAGTATAATATTATTATTACTATTAGTATTAAGAGTAATACCGAAATATAGGCGTCTGCAATCCACTCGTAAGTTTTGACAAATTCCATGAGTTTCCGCAATTGTTTAGAAATTTTAGTGATATCAGCGTCATTCATACGCAATAATACCGCGCGCATCCTTATTGATCATCCTTTCTGAAAACTTCGGCTGCCAGACAGCCAGACACGGTTGAAAAAACAGGAGGAAAAAGGGTGCGTGATAATGTGGGATTAGTTACTTTTTCAGAAAGATTCGCGACACTGGTTATAATAGCCTAAAACGCAATTCTAATTATCTTATGATATTTCAAGGGCGACAAAGGAAGTATGGCCACCTCTAGAGGCATTCCGCTTTATAGAGGTCTAAAGTCCATCTCTAAAATATGCGAGCTAGTCTAAAGCTTTTTTAATATACAACTCAAAACCTCTTAAGGATCGCGCGCACGCGCATATATATATCGAAATATCTCCGAATTTGTTATAATTTTCTATTACAAAGGCATGGTACTAACTCTTTCATCAGTATGTGTATCTATTCAGACCAAAATTGACAAACTTTCAAAATGAAGGCGACAAGTTTTTTCCACAAAATATCAGAAAAATACAACATTCTAAAAATTCCAGAAAACAAAGAAATGTGTTTTTCTTTCACAAAACATGGATTAGTAGCGTGTGTGACCTCCTCTACTGTCAATTACTACATCGTCCAGGCCGTTTTTCGACTAGGTGACGCAGTCTGTTGTAGGATCATGATATCACTTTTCCCAAACCTGTGTGTGTATAGTTTTCTTTACCATTATAATTATCAGACCTAGTGTAACTCTTTTGATTCATCCATTGTTCCATGTCATTATTTGTTTTTTGTTTTGGTTTTTGGATATACTAGATTTATTTATATTGTAGTGTCGTCGGCATCATCTTGTCACTATTGTTGATTTCTCCATCTCTAAGGTATTCATTCATGATGCTGGCACGATGAGGACGGGTATTATAAAGGTAAAAAGGTAAAGGCACGGTTTTGGTGCTACTTTATAATTAAATGTCAGTCGCACGTACAACATTGCCCCGTTACATCCCTAAGATATTTTTATAATAAACCATTCCACGACAAATCTGTGCACCACAATGTTTAGTGTGACACTGGGGCCGGCATTAACTATTATGTGTGTAGAAATAGCGTAGACACGCTCATTGTTCTGGGCATTATTAGCCCTCTAACATAGCTAGCCCGCAAAGCTAGCCCTCAAAGCTAGCCCGCAAATCTCACCTGTATGTATGTATTTATAGGCCAAGGTAATCATTGCATGGGCTATCCTTGACCCTGCACAAAGCTAAACTATTAACGTGGTTAACACGACAACTTGATTAGCCTTACTTACAAGGAGTGGGGGGAAAACGTCAGCGAGAAAAAAGCCCTAACACAACCACACTGCGAGGGCTACCCAGACGCCCATGGGCAATGGAGTTTAAGGCGCTTTCAGCCCGAAATACGCCACATTTAGTATACTGGTTAGAGCGGGATTTGAACCAAAGAACCCTGGATTCAAAGTCGAGCGCTCCAATCAAAACTCCAGCTGCCCCTTGTACACTCTATAAATGATTATTCCAATATTCTCAGGAGGAACCACGTAGGTTCCTGACGTGACATGCGAGACGGTATGCGATATATTAAGATGTCTTTGGAAGAAGGTCGGTGATGTGCCCAGTCTCGGTGCGGTTTTTCCCAGGAGGGGTTTTCCCCCACCCCTTATAAGTGAGGCTAATCAATCTGTGGTGTTAACCACATCTATCAGACAGCTTGGTAAAGGGAGGAGGATTACAGCCGATTACAGCCGGTAATAAGCCGATAACTACGCAAATACAGTCAAACCTGTATTAAGCGGCCACTCGCGGGGATCACGAAAAAGTGGCCGTTAAGACAGGTGGCCGTTTAATCCAGGTTTGACATTTTGACTGGTGTACATGCCGGGAGGAATTTGAAGTGACCGTTACGACAGGTGCCCGCTTAATACAGGTGGCCGTTCGGGCAGGTTTGACTGTACGACGAATTTTTAGATCTAATATATAGAGTAAATACCGAATACCAAAATACGAACTTAGTAGAAAAATATTAGGGTTAGAAAACATGTAAGAGGTACGTAGTATACTAGGCAGACGTGTGTACGTGTAGGTACGTAGAAAATTCGTTATGATAACTCGAGGTGTAGAGAAAGTGTAGCGAAAGTTTACACCGGTACCTGTGCCAGGCCAGGGTGAGGCATTAGTGCAGTGTGTGGGTGGTGCAAGACTGGCGGGGACAGCTCGGGGTATGCTGCTAGCGGGTGGTGGGCCCACGCCTCTGGGGGTGGAACCCCGGGCATAAAAGCCCCGCCTATCTCTTCTGTAAGGGGTATAACATGGCACGGTGATACGGTGCGGTGTATGATGGGATGCGTCCGTTTGTGTGCCAGCCTACCCCGTTCTCCCACTGTTCGAATGACAAATATAGCATGAGATATCGGCGGAACTGGAGAATTCTAAAAAAATTTGAATATTAGGTCAGTTTGAACAAGAAGCAATACTTTTAATGCGAATAAGTAAAGAATCAACTAAGGAATATTTGTTACCAGTTATAAGAACTTAACCCGTGTCCTGCTGAATCGGGCAATGTCTCGACTAAATACGCGTCAAATAGAACAACGCGGAAGTATAAGGGTTACCGTGAGAAATTAGGGCATTTTTCGAATCAAGTGTCACGAATTCTTTCAACAAATAACTTACGTTACTCTACGCATTACTCCAGTTTTTTGTAAATATACCCTATAGAGGAGAACGGAACAGGGGGGTGTTAAACTAACGCAGTAACGGTCGTTAGTATTTCGGGGTCAGGTTAGTAGCGTGTGGTTAGTCAACAGCATTTATGCACACCGAATGCGTGAGAATTAACAGGTACGAACAGGTTTTTTTGTGCTTTGCTCGCTGATTAAGGATGATTCATGTCACTCACACGTACGAATGATCCGTGAAGGCGATTACAATTGCCCGGTAATGAAATATTACAAGGGATTTCTCTAAAAAAATATTTCCTGATAATTCGGGCACGAGTGATCTCGTTTATTTTATATGGGGCTATGCACGGGAGGGAAACGCGGGGTAATTCCCCTTCGTGCCATTCACATCGCCATAGCGCTGAAGGGAAGTAATTTTTGAAAGTGCTATTCCATGACCAATAGTAACAGGTAAAAATCACGTGGTGCTAATAATCAGTAAAAAAAAATTGGATATTTTATGTCGAAAAATTCACCGTGACATATAACGTGGTATATTAAATGAAATGAAATGAAATTTATTTGTTGAAAGTGTACTTATTAGCAGAGCTGTCAAACACTTTACATGAAACAATAGCCTAACGTTTTAAGACTATAATGTAATTACCTAAATTATATAGAATTCACACCTAATTTACAGTATTTAAGAGATCATACTCCTTTCATAAATCCTAACTGCATCAAGAAAATAATAGCTCGTGTCTTATATGATACTATACAATGTTAACCCATCCCGAGAGAATTATTAGCGAGTAAGGGGTTAATGTTCTATTTTTAAACTAAACGACTAGTCATGAATCCATTGATCAATGCCACATTATGAACGCGTGACTCGCATTCACATAATGGTATTGGCAATACTGCAGTATAGGGAGTTGCCAGCGTAGGGGTGTCATGAGAGTTCCCTGGCTAGGGGCGTCATAAAACAGGTGGTGGGGGATCGAGGGTTAACAAGACGATTTACTTATGGTGCAGAAAACACCGCGTAGTGAAAACCACCGAGTTTGACAACCGCCTGGCCTGGTAAATAACGGTTTTCAAGGACTCGCAGGGGGTAGGGCAGGTCTAAAACGGGCGCCGGTAAGCCAGTCGCAAATTTACTTTCTCTGTATACATTAATTTGCGTTGCCGCAATTTCACCGGTGCTTATTTATGGCACCGTCGACCTGGGCCCTCGAGATAATGCACCTCACCCTAGGGTACAACGGACACACCCAATGGTATAGCCCGGATTCGAACCGTCTACCATCTGGTTCTGAGAGATCCCATTCCCGGATGAGTATTTTATGGAGAGCTTAACCTCGTAGAGACGATGGAGGGAAGAAGGATTTACACAAACGGCTCCCCAGACGCCGTGGGTAGACAAGAGGGTTTAACGCGATTTTTGCCAGAAAACACTCCAGGTCGTACACTGGCTATACCGACTTACCTAATCCGACCTAACCACTACGCGGCCTGCAGGTAGACTTCTAGTAATATTCTCATTTCTTAATACAACGAATACGTACATACGTGAAATTCTGTTGGGCGAATGATGGATGTTATGGGAAAAAAATTTACGGCAAAATAGTGCGTGTGACGAAGGCGTGGATTACAGAACGGATTGTGATGTGGGTGCAAAATTAGGAGCCTCCCCCGAACTGGCGTCAATCGTGTTGGAAGCTCGCATTTATTGAATAACAAAAATCGTGATCGAGGACAAAATGTAGAAATCAAATCAACAAATGTAGAAAATTTTATCAAAGTTAAAAATTAAACCAAACTGTAGAAGGCGAAATTTTCGCTGTCGGCAAATTTTTGCTATTTTCAATTTTAGGCCGAAATTTATATACTATTCACGCAAACAAATACAGCCTTTTCTAAAACAATTCTTTTCACCAATGTTAATTTTGTTTAATCCGAGTATTATATTTGTGTAGTGTACATTTTAAGTCGATAAATGTGTTTGAAGCGTTATAATTATTTGTTTATTTATTAATTCAATATATAATTTATTATTATATAACGAATTATATTACGATAGTGAAAATAAAGGTAGAAGTGAGGTTGTTACTAAAATTACGATTTCATGTGGCTTCGAAAAACTGAAATAGGCACTGGCAAAAATATCTAACGGCGAAAATGTGTCAAAAAAAAAGATTCGGCGAAAATAACCGGCGAAAATTAAGCCTCCTCTCGTAAATATTATTAACCGTTCAGTCTCTATTGTGAAGAGTGTTGCTTATATTAAAGCGCGTTATTCCCGACGTCGGTGAAGAACGGGTTAATCGAATCATGGTTTTTTAAATTTCGAACTTCGAACGCTCGAAGTAGTGACAGGACGAGAAAAAAGTTCGGACGACAACTTTCGTTTGACGGAATGGATTGACGCGAGTTCGGGCGAACACCCTTGTGCGGGGAGGAGGATATCATCGGAATAATACTCACGACCGGAGATTGAGTGGATGATATTTGGATGAATTAGGTCTTGATAAATGATAAACACACATGACATGTCTTAGTACAGAGCCACGGTAGTACACGGACGCCATACTATGCGTCTACGGTGAGTGAAGGAGCGGGGTGGCTGATGCGACTAAGACGGATGCGCGTCCGTCCGTGCTGACGCGTAATGTCGGTGTCGAAATATTCGCTTACGGTGGTTTGGCAGAATAGCTGGACAGAGTTTACTACGCGTAGGACGCGAGTGTGATGCTATGTTTGGAGATCCGATATCGAAGTGCAGCGTAAACGCTTTCATGACGTATGGACAAAGAAATCAATAGAGTTACCTCCCATGATTGATGAAATTCTCATTATTAAGCCCCTTGACATAGAGTTTCGCTTTACTTGATGCGCCAATTTTATGATGCACTGGAGATTAACTGGAGATGAATGCCATGGCGACACAAGATACATGATGGGGTTATAGATTATAAGGATATGAGACCCACCCATGTCAAAATCAGTCGGAAGTCGGGAAATCCCCAAATCAGTGAAATGCTAATAATACAACACGAAAAATATGGAATTTTGGTTTTTCCATTTTAGGGTACTTCAGTCATTAAACATTCATAAAAATATATTTTTCTATGTGAAATATGCTTAAAATATCGTATTATTACCAGTTTAAACTGTGACAACGTTTGGTCGCCGTTTTCTCAATATTAAATTTCTCCATTATGATGTATGTATATGTTTGATGATATTATTACCTCTTTGTGGATTATTATGATTTTAGTAGCATTGGAAAGCTGCTCTCATTCTCTCTCCAGACTTTACATATCACTTAATTGCCAAATTGAGACTTCAGACTGATTTTGACATGGTGGGTCTCATTTACTGATTCAGCTGCGCGATACATGGATTCTTGTTAACGACGGTATAAATCACCATAGATAAATAAGGAACCGAGGGTGTCTTAATGGAGGCTTTATTTTTTTCAGTATGATTTTAATACAAGGTATATTAACGAGAACTCTTGGTAATGTGATGTCAATGCTAAAGGGATGCCTAACGTATATTTCGTAAATTTCGTCTATGTTAGTCACATTTGTGGGTGATATGGTATTGTATCTGTACTGAATAGCAGCCATGAACAGTCACTGTAAACCGCATCTCGCATCTTTGATTGGCTGATATTTGCTGCCTATTAATGTCGCACTTTACTCCCAGGTAACCAGCCGGTTGAGTTATCCACGGGTGAAGCAGTCACTGTCCAGTGGGAGAAGATGTCAAAGTCCAAGTATAATGGCGTTGACCCCCAGGTGTGGCTCTATCATGCAGTATAGTGACATCAGCGGCATATATCATAATCTGTTTCTAGTTAATCATAGTAACCATAAATTTGAAAAGTGTCTTAGATAGCCATGTGTTAAAAGGGCACTATAAATCAATGAAATTTCATTTCATTTCAATCTCGGCACAGTGAACTAATGCGATCCTGATTAGGGTTAGAGTTAGCGATAGCGTGTCGACTTTCCATTCATGTCCTTGGGCGTCATGGCGGAATATTGGCGGGTGGATCAGACTAGTTCACAATGCCATACGCGCAGTAATCTCAATTTGTATTCTTCGATTTTTTTCTTCACTAGAATTAATTTTCTCCGATATTGCGAGGGTCTTGTGCAAAGGACAATGACATGTTGTGAGATATTGCTAGGTCTTGCGAGTGATAATGCAATACATAGCGATATGCGTTGTGAGATATTGCAAGGTATTGTGGAAGAAATTTGGTAGATATCGAAATATATATATATATATGCATTGAGATATATTCACAAGATGTATTGCAAGATATTGCAAGGTATTGTGATACAGTGTGATGTATTGCGGGGTATACCAGAATCATGAATACATCCTGTATTGCATAAATACCACTTAGTGATGAGAGATATTCCAGGAAGTAGATAACATCTCATATGTATGTCACCCAGGAGGTAATAGACAAGTACGGTGCTGACTCCACCCGTCTGTGTATACTGGCAGGGGTGGCCCCTAAATCTAACCGACACTGGTCATCAGACGGTAAGTTTGTTGGTATGTCAATTAGCTATCAGGGAAAAAAGTTAACTCAATCCGCAGTGTACCAGACATTGGTTTAGTACGTCAGGCTTTTGATTGGCCAGGCCACAGCAATTTTGTTGTCTCCGTTGTATCATTGGACGAGCTCCTTTCATGTGATTTCTCTAGTGCTACTCAGTAAGAATGAGTGTAATATTTTCGTGGCCACACGGGTTCATATATACCGGGATATGTCGTATTGTGGGGGAGGGGAGGTATGCAGGCGCCTGGTTAGGGCTGCCTTCCTAGGACTGCCCTCCTAATTATTTGTTGTAATCCGATATTCAACTTATTATACGGCGACGCTGAAGTTTATATCTAAGATGTCATACTTTCCTCTTTGTATTTGAGTTTCATGTTGACCGTGTCATACAGAACAGTGGTGATTGGCTGGAGAAACCGTAGTGGTTCGTAAAACTATAGTGGTCCATGAAGCTGTAGTGGATCATGAAACCATAAGGGTTCGTGGAGCCATAGTAGGTTGTGAAGTTATAGTGGTTTGTGAGGTTATAGTGGTTCGTGACGTGACAGTGGTCCCTGAAGTTATAGTCGTTCATGGGACCATAGTGGTTTGTGAAGTTATAGTGGTTTGTGAGGTTATAGTGGTTCGTGACGTGACAGTGGTTCCTGAAGTTATAGTCGTTCATGGGACCATAGTGGTTCGTGAAGTTATAGTGGTTTGTGAGGTTATACTGGTTCGTGACGTGACAGTGGTCCCTGAAGTTATAGTCGTTCATGGGACCATAGTGGTTCGTGAAGTTATAGTGGTTTGTGAGGTTATAGTGGTTCGTGACGTGACGGTGGTTCCTGAAGTTATAGTCGTTCATGGGACCATAGTGGTTCGTGAAGTTATAGTGGTTTGAGAGGTTATAGTGGTTCGTGACGTGACAGTGGTTCGTGAAGTTATAGTGGTTTGTGAAATCATAGTGGTTAGTGAAACTATAATGATTCGTGAAGCTGCAGTTGTTCTTGAAGCCGTAGTGGTTTATGAGGTTTTAGTGGTTCATGAACCTGTAGAGGTTTTTGTGGAAAATAACACGATATTGGGCAGAGAACATGAAAGCTGTGTTAGTCTAAGGCCATAAAAGTGATTACCCTTAATCGCTTACTACAGTTTTCATCGAAACATTCCAGTTATTCAACATCTAAAATCCCCCAAAGTAAATAGGTTTCTATTGCAGGGTTGGTACGGCCCGACCAGGTCAATCATACGTTATGGTTTGAGGCACCAGCAGAAACTGACCAATTTTATGAGCATCTGTGCGTGCATCCTGAATAATATATAAAGCTAATCTCTATTTATGACTAGCATTGATAAGCATTAATACAATTTTTTATTTATATAAATATATAAATATACATCCAGAGTTTAGTACGCTCATAGACAAAACCTTGAGTGAATACGTATTTTAGTTAGTCTATAAGGCGATACCCTTCCTTTTTCTATTTTGTATGTCTAGTGCATTCTGAATGTCTTGAAGATTTCACCGGTGTTTTAAACTGGCAACGGCGCTTGTGGACATTGGTTATGAGATTAGTGCAGCAGAAATCCTCCGCCGCAGAAAGTAGTGCCACACCCGATGACAAATTGGCCGAAGTGGCCGCTGAAATGTTCGATTCTCGCAACTTTTTCCTCAAAGAGGCGAGTGAATGATGTTTCGTGGTATTTACCTCCATAGTTGCCATTGGCTGTGCATACGGAAATGGTTAATTTTAGTCACAGGTGCGAATATTATGTATTCATACATAGAGGATGCTATTTGTCATTTATTTGAATAGTTATCACTGTTGTAACAGAGGACGCAGTGAACTAGTGTGATCCAGGTTAGAATTAGGGTTAGAATTACGGTTAATGATGGCGTCAGAATATCCGCTGGTGGGCGGATTGCACTGGTACACTGCACCGAACGGAGATGCTTATAATTAGATATATGGAAATATCAAAAATACTTGCGTAGCACTTTTGTGACTGACTGGTATAGTGACACGAGCTTTTGTATATCAAATATACTTCGTTAGACACGACGAGCGGGCAGAGGTAGCACACACATTACTTGTTTCTAAGTAAAATGGAATCTGACAACTCTATATGGATATTAGAGGGATAGAGGATTGACACATCTATACGGAAATTAGGGGTTAGAAGATTGACACATCTAGATGGGAATTAGGGGTTATAAGATTGACACATCTATACTGAAATTAGGGGTTAGAAGATTGACACATCTAGATGGGAAATAGGGGTTTTAAGATTGACACATCTATACGGAAATTAGGGGTTGTAAGCTTGACACATCTAGATGGGAATTAGGGGTTTTAAGATTGACACATCTATACGGAAATTAGGGGTTATAAGATTGACACATCTAGATGGGAATTAGGGGTTTTAAGATTGACACATATATACGGAAATTAAGGGTTAGAAGATTGACACATCTAGATGGGAATTAGGGGTTATAAGATTGACACATATATACGGAAATTAGGGGTTAGAACATTAACTCATTTGGATATCGAACTGAGATGAGATGTGTGTTTAATCGCGTGTAATTGGATGCATACAGGTGTTGTTACACTTGGAGGTAACGTTCCTGCTTAACACAGCCATGGCCCGTCTACACGGATTCACAAACAGCCTCATGGTGCGCGATTTAGTTTTGAATGTAAATTTCAATTTTTCTTATTGTTTGAAAAAGGTAAAGAAGGTAAAGTACAACATTTATAGACCACAAGTCTCAGCAAATAAGGCAATGAATATTTATGGCAGCTATATTCAGCGTAGATACGATACCTTCGACAATCGCATACCAACCGTTAAATATATCAAGCGTCTACCCATTTCGGAGACGGGTTTACTCCAACAATTGGGGATAAATGACTTGCAGAGTCAGACACCGTAACTGGTACTAAGAGTAATTGAGGCTCCGCAGAGTAAGACACCGTAACTGGTACTAAGAGTAATTGAGACTCCGCAGAGTAAGACACCGTAACTGGTACTAAGAGTAATTGAGGCTCTGCAGAGTAAGACACCGTAACTGGTACTAAGAGTAATGGAGGCTCCGCAGAGTAAGGATGATTGTGTTTGCGTTACGCAGAAAGTCCCGTCGTCTGTCGTGGGTCAAAGCCAAGAGTTTGAGCGAGCGTTAGCCACCCTGCTCGTGATCGCCGCGCCGTTCTGCCCCAGTTTCTGCTCTCACTTGTGGCGGCGCGTGTCTACCGTTGCCTCACCATCGCCCGAGTTCAACTGGGTCAGTGGTGGTAACTGGGTCATTATTTACTGGGTCAATATTAACTGGGTTTGCCAAGATTGGGTTGACCTAGTAAATATCAAGTAGGTTGATAGTGACTGAATATGTATATACCGGGTTAGAAGTGACTAGGTCAGTGTTAACTGGGTCAATATTAACTGGGTGAAGTGAATATTAAGTGGGTAAATAGTGGTTGGGTCTAAGAATTCTTAGAAGTTCCTTATTCCGTGTTAACTGAGTCAGTAGTCAAAGAGTCAATATTAAATGCATCCTTGGTAACAAAGTATTAAATAGGTCAAAACTAAGTGCTTCACTAGTTATGGGGGTCAGTGTTTTTTGGGTCAGTGTTTACTGGGTCAGTTGTAGACACTGTCATTTGGCAGCTGCAAATTTTAGAGTTTAAACTTAGAGTGCTGTACAGTACATGTCAGGCCTTCACGTTTTTACTTTTATATAACAGACCGTGTCATCTGAACTAACTGATAAGAATACCTTGAAGTACCTTGTTACGTTTAAGGCATATTCAGCGCAGTGCGTGTAGATGATTAACACGCTGCGAATGTATGACGCAGGAGCGGGACGTGTTGGAGCAGGTGTGGCCACAGGTAGATATGACGTACACCTTGCCTCTCATTATCAAGGTATGTCGTCGTCGTTTACGCGTGTTACAAATGTCAAAGGGCAGCGCTTCAGGGTGCCGACGGCAGTTATCACCGTGGATCTGTCTTCTCGTATCAAAACTAACAAATACAATCAAACAATGTTTGTTTTCGCTCGAATTCGCCTAGATGAGTCGGATTCAACCCGATGTTTACAAATGACCGGCTATTTAGGAATTATTAGTACCATTAATGAAAACAATTAGATGGTCATGAAATGAAATGAAATGAAATTTATTTGTTTAGTTTACTTATTAGCAGAGCTGTCAAACACACTTTACATGAAACAGTAGCCTAAGACTATAATTTAATTACTTAAATTATAGAAAATTAACATCTAATAGTATATAGGTTATACAGATCAATGTTAGATACAACTATGTACATTTACAGTGAGCAGGAAATGGATAACAATGTTGAATAATTCCAATAATCTATGATAGAAACTAGCCACTATCTAGATATTTGACCTGGTCATCAACTCCATGTATCAGTCGTGAGGAATCTGTTGCCTGTGGATCTAATGCAGCGTGGTCATTTTAATGGTCATCCGTGGGTCTCATTGAGTGAATCGAGATCCAGTTACAACATTCAAATACGGTATTCAAATATATTCGCTGCCATATTCATCGTAGTTTACAGCGAGTTAAAACATCGAGTTTGTAATGTTGCTTACAATATAACGCTGGGAGGTCACTTGAGAGAGAATTCACTCGTGCATCATTTCAGACGAATGGCCAGGACTTGTGCAGCATCAAATTACCGCGTAGCGAACTCGACGCGTTGACGGTGGACGAGGCCATGAAAATAGCCACGCCCCTCGAAGATTACAAGAAATTCTGGGCCTGGAAGACGCTACAAACGAAGCACCTCCACGTGGATCCGTCCGTAAGAGCTGTGTTAACCTTGACCTTAACTAAACCGAACGAGAAACACAACGTAATGGCTGTTGATAAAGACGGGAGAGACATCGTCAAGCACGATTAACGATTTTTTTCAACGAGGTCACCAATCAAATCGTACGTGATGAAATATTTTGAAATGGTAGATTAAATAGAGAATAGAAGCGTTACGCGTTTTCAGCTAGCATCCCAAAAATCAAGCACACTTTGATTGAATCTGCGATGATAAAATAAATACAAGACAGGTTTCCGGCTTCTAGTATCAAACTCTTTATTATATATTATGATTTACTACAGAAAATAATTTTTTATACAGGGAACGCTGAACATGCCGTAAAAAGGCTGGAAAATCACCCAGCGGACGTCGTTGGCAATAATGACGCTGAATACATGACGGCATGAGAACAAAACTGAGCCATGGGTTATAAATTCGCGCCGTTGTTCCTGGAGGGGGGGGGCGTCGTTTCAAAACAAAGGTAGTGATGACGTTGATGTGGGGTGTCTAACTAAGAACATACTGAGAGGCGAAAATTTACTTAAGCACGAGCTTTTACATCGACAAGGTGGCGTATGTGTATCAGGTGAATAAGTAGAAAAATACAAAATGCAAATATATATATATATAGTCTATCCAGACTGCGCCAAATATTGCATGGTGTCTTAATAAACGGGTAATTACCATAATAGTTAATTAATTAGCGATGTTTAATATTAATTAATAGTTGAATATTTTTTTCATTTAACCACAATATCTGTACACTCACCTGACAAACCATAAAAATGTCAAATAAAAGCACTTGAGATGCTAGAATTTGAAAAAAAAACTGTCGCAAAATAAATAAAAACTAAAATATGAAAAAACAAGCTATACAACAAAATGGTTCTTGAGATAATTTTTCAAGAAAATGTTAACAGCGGACGGGCAGACAGATGACAGACGAAGCCCGACAGAAAGGCTCACCAAGCATAAGCTCAGGTGAGCTAATATCACGAAAACAAACATTCAAATCAACATTTGATTAACTCTAGAGGAATAAGGTTTTATATCTACCGTACACCAATTATTTGTGTCCCCCCCCTACCCCGATGTTCAAAAATTATTTAGGAATTATTAGTACTGTTAATGAAAATAACTAGATGGTCATCCATTATCTATGATAGAAACTAGCCACTATCTAGATATTTGACCTGATCATCAACTCCATGTATCAGTCGTGAGGAAACTGCTGCCTGTGGTCATTCTAATGGTCAGCTGTGGGTCTCATTAAATGAATCGAGATCTAGATATAACGTTCAAATACAGTCACAACCTTCACATACAAACGTTTACTGCATATTTATAAGAGGTAAGGTACAAACGTTTACTGTATATTTATAAAAGGTAAGGGTACAAGATGTATAGACTGCAAGTGTATAAGCCAATAAACACAAGACTAGATGCGGTTTACAATGAAAATATTTTTGGCAGCTATTCATCGTTTAAACAATACCCTCAACACTCGCATAGCTGCCAGCCGTCAAAACCGTGTTTTGTTTCCTACTGATTACTGATTGGTATAAAGAGACTGCATTTCCCATCGACGAACTGTGGTGTGAGTGGTACACAATGTTTGATTATTTTCAATTCTATAGCCTTTGGGTCATTACATATTGTTATTTTACACCATATACATACACTTAAAACATAATTCCCACAAGAAGCAAAGCAAAACATAAAAAACATGTAACAAATGAAGTAACTTCCTGAAGCTCTTAAACGTCACTCACCCGTACAGGGGCGAAACCCAGCAAGTCAGTTTTAGATTCTTGTAAATAAAGGTGAAACCCAGCAAGTCAGTTTTAGGTTCTGGTAAATAGAGGTGAAACCCAGCAAGTCAGTTTTAAATTCTTGTAAATAAAGTAAAACTCAGCAAGTCAGTTTTAGGTTCTGGTAAATAAAGGTAGAACTCATCAAGTCAGTTTTAGGTTCTTGTAAATAAAGGTAAAACTCAGTGAGTCAGTTTTAGGTTCTGGTAAATAAAGGTAGAACTCATCAAGTCAGTTTTAGGTTCTTGTAAATAAAGGTAAAACCCAGCGAGTCAGTTTTAGGTTCTGGTAAATAAAGGTAAAACTCATCAAGTCAGTTTTAGGTTCTGGTAAAGGTAAAACCCAGCAAGTCATTTTTAGGTTGTTGTAAATAAAGCCAAAACTCAGCAAGTCAGTTCTAGGTTCTGGTAAATAAAAGCAAAACCCAACAAGTCAAATTAATCAGTGGAGAAAGAAAATTTTCGAAAACAGTTTTAGATCTTATGAAAAAACGTAACGCGACGAATGGGTTTTTAAGACGCCACAAGTCAGTTCGTAGCTCCAGGTAATATTGTAATATTTTCTAACCCACAGTGATGCTGTAACTATAATATGTCCTGTCCAATGTTGAATCATGCCCACTACAGCAAACAAAATGTGATACTTAAATACTTAGCAACCTAAGAATTTTTCCAACAAGTTTTTAAAAAAGTTATTTGCTTGTAATTTCTGCGTTCATACAAGATGATACATTCATAATTACATACAAAATTCCTTTATACACATATGTATATACGCGCATGTGTGTCAATCTATCATGTGTCCATACCAAGCTGGTTCTGTCCCCCAGCAAGGCTACATGAAGCGAGTGCAAAATTTTCAAAATAATGGGAGATAATATTCCTGAACAGAGTATGGGCTGACCTCATGTAACCTGATTACCTCGAAAAATTATTACTTTTTACCGAACATGCTTATATGGATTCAAGTTTTAGCATTTTAACCATAAAAGGTAGACATGTGCGTTATATTTTGTGAATTTTATCAATATTGCCGTGATGTAGTAAATTCATCAATATCTCAAATTAACGGCAATACAATTCAAATGTCTGCTTCTTGAAATGTCGTCCACAAAGAGCTACAAATAACTTTACAATTGATTATGCAGTCAAGTTCTATTACAGTGGCATAACACCCAATCAGCTACACCCAATCAGCTACCATATAATTATATCACAGGAGGTTTCATAATCGAAAGTCCACAAAAGCAACGTGTAGCAACAATTTGTATATTTCCATCTTTTACATTCAGGTATAATATAAATCGACTTGGATTGCTGTGTAGGCCATTATCGGCCCACTGTTTAGGCCCTTATCGGCCCACTGACAAAGCTAGCCCTAAAATGAACGGTTTCCAGTTATAATTGTGAGAAAATAGTTGTGTGTGGAACGTTATTTAAAGAAATTAACTATTAATATTGAATAAAATTTAAAGTAGCATCATATTTCAACAACGTCTTCGCCATTTAACTTGAATCAATCTTTTAACAACTAAAAACGCATCCTACATCATGGGATAGCAGCGGTCGGTGAGAGGGTGGGGTGTCAGCTGGTGTGTGGGTGGTAGGATCGCTGCCGTAAACGAGAACTGCGACGTAAGTGCACCTTGCTGTCGACCTCGCTGTCATCACAAACGTCGTCTTCTCGCGCCTCGTTGCTACGGTAACGCCACACGCCCAGCGATCCGTCCCACTGTTATGTCGAGGACAGTGATGGCGTCGTATAATACACAAATGGAAATTCTAGCTCTATGCCATGGCTTACGTGGAAACATTCGATGTATTCCGAGATATTAGCTGAAGTTTGTTTTTGACTAATGGTGTATAAGTCTAATGGCATATATAAGTCTAATGGTGTATATAAGTCTAATGGTGTATAAATCTAATGGCATATAAGTCTAATGGTATACAAGTGTCATGGTGTGTATAAGTCTAGTGGTGTATAAGTCTAATGGTGTATATAAGTCTAATGGTGTATATAAGTCTAGTGGTGTGTAAGTCTAGTGGTGTGTAAGTCTAGTGGTGTGTAAGTCTAGTGGTGTGTAAGTCTAGTTGTGTATAAGTCTAGTGGTGTATGAGTCTAATGGTGTATATAAGTGTAGTGGTGTATAAGTCTAATGGAGTCTAACAGAGCATGTTAGCCCCAAAGTGAATTAACCTAATGATGTAATCGAAGTGTCAAAAACCTGACACCTAAAACTTTACAATATGAATAATTGTAAAAATTTTCATTATAGTTATGTAGAAATATTTTATTTAGCGCAGATATCAGTATGCGTATACTCTCTGTTGCGCTTCACACGTAAAAAATATATAAACTGTTAAATAATGAAATGAAACAACTATAATTAAAATACATAATGTAAAGCCTGTGATAAAAGATGCGTCTTTAAGTGGAATTTGAATGACACGAGCGATGCTTGTGGTGCAGCAATGTGATATGAAGAGCCTTCCGCAATTAGGAACCTGCACAGGAGAGTGCCTATCGCATGTAATAAGATATGGTTCGACCCTCGACCCTAGCATAGCACAAGACCGCAGACGGCGTGTGGGAACGTAGAATGTAAGAAACTCGTTAATATATACAGGCCCGAGATTCAAAAGTTTGTGTATGGCCAATACAACATCGGGAGGGTGAGATATCTGTTGAGGGTAGGTAACTCACAGATGATGTAGCGATGATGTCGCGGTAAGGGTGCCAGGATACGTCCCTTACACAGTGTCTGTGCCCCCGCAGTCGACCTAATATCCTACCCGTTAGCACGTTGTACACTGAAACAGTATAACGGCAGTTGACAGTTACACCCTGGTCAAGTGTCACCGACACCTGTCATGATAAAGTGTCTGTCGCTGATGTCAGCAATGTCAGCAAGCATCGCTGACATGGATAAGTGTTGCTGACACCAGTGATCTATCAATTGTTGCTGATATCAGCAGTCAAGTGTCACTGATGCCAGCATTCGAGTGTCAATGACATTATTGCTCAAGTGTCTCTAACATGGGCAGTCAATGGCACCCGACACCAGTGTTCAAGTGTAACTAAAATTGCTGTCAAGTGTCATTGATACCGGACACGTGTCACTGACACCAGCAATCAAGTGTCACTGACACTAGACATGTGTTAATGGCACCAGCAATCAAGTGTCACTGAAATGTGTCAGATTGTGCAATAATTGATAATTTCCAATCAATAGATTTTCTCGCAGCTTAAGTAAAATTTCTAATTTTCACAAATTCAGTACAATTAAAACGGAGGAACTGTACAAATACAATACATAGAGAGCTAAATAACAAAGCAAATACAGTAGAAACACAACACAGATACAGGAGGGAATTTAGTGAGTGCACGGTGAATGAACTCGGGGAAGTTTTTCAACATTAGCGTTTATATGTCGGTACCAACTGCATGGCCTCATCACAGAAAACTCACTGTGGGCTGCGGAAAAATTAGTTAGAGAACAACTGTAGTTCACAGTTGCCTTTATTAAACGAGACTAGTGAAAACCTGTCAAGGTTTACTGCAAATGCCCGATATTGCTAATTAGCTATAGAACGTCCGATGAGTGATTATCATCATGATCAACATATATATCTGTGTATACTCTATTATAAGTCCTGATTTTGGTCCATGTTTTAGAGACATACATTGTGCTAATTTATTACCCAGTCACCAACTTTTGATTTTTTTATCATTATTTCTGTAGGCGATCTTTATTACTGTCATCACGCAAAATAGCTCAACATAATATTTTTACTGTATGTATTGCACTGAAATTTAGTATTTTACTGTATATGATCACAGATAATGTAGGCAGATAGGTAGACTAACATTGTATAACATTACAGGCCAAGGTTATTCACAGCGTTTACTGATGTAACAGTGTTGTTTGACAACTACGTTAATGGGTACACTTCAATCAAATATATTTTATTTCATATTTCGTTAGCATTTATAAAATTTCAGTTGGTCGCGAACCCCAAACCATCTAATTTGAAGATGAGTGCAACGCAGCCTGAACTCACTGAAAATGCGAGTAAAAAAGGAGCAGAGCGTTTGAAACGCCTACCCACCCATGTCTGAAACGCCTACCCACCAACGTCTGAAACGCCTACCCACCTACGACGTCGCCCGATGCACAGCCGCTGTAAATAAAGTTCTGCGCAGTGGACGCCAAGGGAGAGAAGCGCGCACGTATGAGCGTGTGCAGTACGCAGTGCCCCCTGTAGGTCATTAGCGATGAATCGCCGTCGGTGGCCTTGCGTGCCTTGAGTACTGCGACATTCATTCGAGTTAATTGTGTCACGGATGAGATTCGTGTCAAGTGTGAATAAGATGGGGATAAACACATCGACGAAGTCGGCGCCGCTGATAAAGTTATTCATCATTTAAACCGCATTTATAAACGCGGGAAAATTAACGCGTGACAAACGAGATGGTCATCGTGCTTCCACAGCACTTATTGTGAATTGATGACAGAGAGAGCAGCGTGCATGCGTGTTGCGCACTCCACTAAATCTGTGATAACAGACGACTGTGTACAGGAAAATTAGATAGTGGTGTAGAGAAGAGAGGGTCATCAATATACATAACGTAACCAACCGCAACTTCGTGTATATCGATGGCTTTAAAGGGGTAGGTGAAGTAAACTATCAAAGAATATAAACAAGTACAATGATCTCTCTGGCACTTGCTTCAAATTTGTCACAAAATTCTCCAAGGCACAGTATAATCAATATTTAAACGTTTAATTTCTGGTTAAATCTTTAATAATCAACATTAATTAGCGTAAGGCGTAATTCATAAAAATACTTAATGGTGAACCATAAAAAAACAGAACCCATAAAAATGTTCTTGAAATCTCGCGTGGTCCATTAAATTTATTCGAATTTGGATGTAAAGAAATGAGGATGTAAACTTCAGATGATGTAAACATCATTCTATGATCTGTCCACATAATTTCAGGCACATCTTAAAATGTTGGCTCGAAAGTTTAGCAAAGTGACTCAGATGGTGGAAATTTGATGGGCAGATCATCCATAGGCTAAATTTTTATCTGCCAATATCCAAAAATTTTGCCGGACCAAAAGACTTCAGAAACGTTTTTAATGCATTTGTTTCTTATGAAATATCTTGTATAGCTATTGCAGCATAGCCTGAAAAAGAGATTAAATAATGCAAACAAGAGGCCAAAGGGGCCTCAAGACGCTCACCTGAAAAAAGATAACAAGACAAAACAGGAAGCCAGGGATGCCATCCGGATATTAGAACAAGAAGACAACAAGGACAATCCCTGACAACATAAACACGAAGCAAAAGAGATTCGAAAATAGCTATTAAGATTCTTAAACAAAAAATACAGATTTGTAGATAAACCTTGGCTGAAATCACATCTAATTGCGTAAATAGAAATGTCCTCAACAAATCTGAATGAGACCTACACAGAGAATATCTGCCACATGTCAGACTTTGCACTGAGCGAACATGGAGATAAATATTTTAAAATAAAAAAGTCGAGACAGAAATTACCCCCCTTTGCTCCCATGACGAGATGCTGAACATACCTAAAAGATATTAACCCAGGGACAATAGCCGCCAAATGCCACGATGAAGAGTTCTAAAGAAAAAGATTTTTCGAGTAAAAATACAAACCTCGACACAAGTTACGCTCAATGCCATGACAATATTATGAAGAAATCTAGAAGAGACCAACCCAAGAATAATATTTGCCAAATGGCAGACCTCTATAATAAGCGGTTCTCGAGAAGATTTTTTAAAAGAAAAATATGAACATTGATATGAGTTACCTCCCCTTGCTGTGATGATACCATGAACCGATCTAAAAAAGGCCAACCCTAGGACAATATCTGCGATAAGCGGTTCTTGAAAAGACGATTTTTTTAAGAAAATGTTAGCATCGAATGGACGGATGGACGACGGATGAACTCCGATCAGAAAAGATCACTGAGCATACGCTCAGATGAGCTAATAAAAGTCATGTAGGCACTCACGACGCTTGGGAACTGGCTGCCAGCGGTAGTCCCAACTTTGTCCTGACACGGCCTTCCTCGATAACTGAAAGACACTTGTTTTTATTTTGGAAAAAATTTTAGAAATCACGTTGACATAATGCCACCCCACTCCCCGCACAGGAATCTTTACATTCTACCAACACATCCTGTAGTCTATTACCAACAAACGGCATTTATTTTCTTTTAATGACAAAAGAGACACAGAGAGGTGTGGGTTGCCATGTTAGCTATGTCATAGATACAAAAATACAAAGGTAACACCTTGTTCACTAACTATATAAGGATTAACACAAGCTTTCGTATATCAAGTATACTTCGTCAGGTGCAATCTGATACACAAACATAACGACATATATGCATACAGAAACCCAATACATAACACGATTTTAAACAAAAAAAAATTCTATGTGATTTTGTTAAGGGTTGAGAATGACCCAAACGATAACTTGTCGGTTAACAGAAACAAGGGGTGTGGGGGAATGCCTTAAGGTTACCTCGATGGCTTTCTGACAGGAGAACATGCGAATGTCCCACAGTTTGATTGTCTGATCTTTCGAGTTTGAGATGAGGTACCTCGCATCACCCTAAACAAAAATTATAAAATTATAGACAAAATCACGCTGAGAACAACTGTAATAGAGGAGCGATTGGTAGTGATTACGTCAGAAACAACCTAACAGATATCGTATGATATTAACACCAACCGGGTGATGATGAGATATCTAGAGTGAACATAACGGATATTAAATGATATTGGCATCAACCATGTGATCGTGAGATATTGACAGTAAACATGGTGGATATTGTATATTAGCATCAAACGTGACATACATTTATGATATTGGCATCAAACGTGATATACATTTATGATATTGACATCAAATATGACATACATTTATGATATTGGCATCAAACATGACATACATTTATGATATTGGCATCAGGCATAAAACATGACATACATTTATGATATTGGCATCAAACGTGACATACATTTATGATATTGGCATCAAACATGACATACATTTATGATATTGGCATCAAACATGACATACATTTATGATATTGGCATCAAACGTGACATACATTTATGATAATGACATCAAACAAGATATACATTGTGATATTGGCATCAACAATGTGATTGTGAGATATTGATAGCAAACATGACAGATATCGTATGATATTGGCATCAACATGGTGACTAAAAGATATCAACAATAAACACTGTCTGGAACTTTTCTATGATAACTATGTGGTTGAATCACCCTGGAGTCGATGCAGGTCACCCCGTCTGTATGCCCAGCCAACATGCCCACCGGCCGTGGATCTTCCTCGTTGAGTGTCCGCCGGTCCCACACCTGTCCAGCGGGGGTGAGTAATGATTTAGGGAGGGTGAGTGAGGATATACGGAAGACATACTTCGGACGTATCTAGAATCTCAACTACCATGTACCTCTGTACCTCGCAGTGTACATAAAAATTTAAGGACTAATGTGGACTGAAAGGTTCATAGACTGACTCAGAATCAGTCCGAATGTCAATATACACCTTGTGAATACGCATCTTGTGAATATATACCTCGTGGATACATACCTCGTGGATACATACCTTGTGAAGACATACCTTGTGAATACATATCTTGTGAATATATACCTCGTGGATACATACCTTGTGAATATATACCTCGTGGATACATACCTTGTGAATATATACCTCGTGAATACATACCTTGTGAATATATACCTCGTGGATACATACCTTGTGAATACATACCTTGTGAATACATATCTTGTGAATATATACCTCGTGGATACATACCTTGTGAATGTATACCTCGTGGATACATACCTTGTAGATACATACTTTGTGAATATATACCTTCTGTTTATGGCCCGTCTCTTTGAATAACTTCTAATTATTAAATTTCTGTTTTTGAACCGCAGTGCAAACTGAGTGTGGGCAGACAATTGACATCTGTCTCCCCAGACCAGTGGTTCAAGGACCACTTCAGGTAGCTGACTGGTGAGTGTCCTCAGAGATAGGATCATCATCATCATCATCATCATCATTGAAGACAACGACATCTCGGCAAGAGCAAGTTCTTGGATAAGTACGCTGCAAGACCCACCCGACCACATAGGGCGGTTAAAGACGGATTAAAGGAAAAATAGCAAACCTTGATCACGGCATCATCTCCACCGCTGTACATGAGCTGGGACGTGTCATCAGCGAACACCACTGAACTGATGTCATCATCGTGTGCATCCATCTGTGAAAATCACGATTTCATCCTTTATCCGTGTGAATGTTTTCAATAGCAAATCAGCAAGATTTTCGTGCTTGACTATTGATAAAGATTTGACGTGGAATGGTTTATTATAAAAATATCTTAGTGATGTAACGGGGCAATGTTGTACGTGCGACTGACATTCAATTATAAAGTAGCACTAAAACTTCGCCTCTTCCTTTTTTTATGTCATGATGAAGGACGGAAGTCTATACTCGGCGTTGAGGTTACTCTTCACCATCTCGAAAACACTGAGGAGATTGTGGACGAAAGTAAATGCATCAGTGAGCAACTGTATTTACTATGCTTCTAAATGACTGGGAAAATAAAGAAATAAAAACTTCTGACTACGTAACCTTGTTGAACATATGTCTTTTTTCCCAACTGCGTGTAGAATTTCGACATTTACCTATAACAGCGTGTATAATGTATAGTTTGGATTTTTTGGTTTTGTTTCTCCGTAATATCGTTCATTATCAAGAGATGGGAGGTAACATCTTATCGACTAAGTTAAGGATAAAGGCCAGGTTTTGGATACATTATACATAATTAGATTGTAATGAGAATGTTTAGTGACGTACACACGGATGCGCACACATACACACACTCTCCCAAATAACGAGAAATATACTAAATAGCTGTAGAAAATTTTCGAATATAAATGCATATTCGATGTCAAAATTGTTCACGTTTAATTTCCTGTGAACTAATCACGTTAAATGGCGTGTTCAATTATCATAACCACTTTTAATGCAGTACAAATAAATTAAAATTACTAAATAAATACAGTCATCATTTTTTGTGCTTTGCTTTATAATTAACATTCATTCATTCGCATTTAGCGATTGGAGATCATCCACCGTAATATACTGAGTAATGTTACATATTGAATACACTGTGATGCCTCGTAAATGCAGTATCTTAATTCCATATAGAGTTGTCTCCCTTGTGCAACACTCGAATCTGGTGGGAAAAAATAAATCGTTAGCGGGGGTGAAACATGTTCCTTATCTATTTTATTCGCTAATAGTGGATTTACATTATCCGATTTTGTCGGCTCCCGCTCCCGCCTCCGATAAATCGGAAGGTCATTTACACTATCC
>WURV02006695.1:0-55865 GCA_011762755.2 Epimenia babai
ACCTTCGAATTCGCGCCTTGCGCTCGGGACCCAGCTCCGCGCCTGTCGCCACGCGAGGGTTTTGAAACCGCTTCTAGCGTAGAGCTGGGCTGACGTGGCTACTGCGCTTCGCCGCGCAGATGCTCGGCGAAGAACGCTCGCGTGTGCCCCCAGGCATCTTCGGCCGCGGTGGGGTTGTAGCGACCGCTCGAGGGGTTCGCGAACGCGTGCTGGGCGTCGTAGCGATGAAGCTGTAGCGACTTGCCGGCCTTGTCCATCGCCTCCGCGAACGCATCGACGGCGGCGGGAGGAATGCCTGCATCCTCGTTGCCAAACACGCCCATCACGGGCGCGGTGATCGAGGAGAGCACGGCGGGGTCGGTCTCCAGGCGTCCGTAGTAGATCACCGCGGCATCGAGGTCGGGCTGGGCCAGCGCCTGCTGAAGCGACCACCCACCACCGAAGCACCAGCCGACCACGCCACGCTTGGTGGCGGTGATCCGCGGATCCTCGGCGAGGAATTTGTGCGCGGCGGCCAGTACCTCGCGTGCCTGCGCTTCATCGACGCTCTGCATCAGCGACAGTGCGGTGTCGCGATCGGTCGCCACCTGGCCGCCGTACAGGTCGACCGCGAGCGCGGCGTAGCCATCGGCCGCGAGGCGATCGGTGAAGTAGCGGATATGATCGTTGAGCCCCCACCACTCGTGGCTCTTCGCGTCATATCGCAGCGTAAGCAAGGATTAGCGCCAGTCTGACGCGGTTTCGCCTCGCCGCCGCGGGCGCTCGGGGCACACCTGGGGCACATCGGGGGGGAGCCCTCGCCGTCGCGGGGGAGCCGAGCGGGTGAGGGTCGAGCGCGGGCTGGCCGAGCCGTCGCCTACCATGCCGGGCACGTGTCGCGGCCTAGTAGGCGATCGCGAGCTCGTACGGCGCATCCGGCATCGCGTCCAGGACCCAGGCCGGGACCGGAACCGGCGGCGAGAACCGAAAGGTGCCGGGGTTCATCTGGGCGACGCACAAGGAGCCGTCGGCCGAGCGGACGTAGTAGGTGGGCGGCGTGACGGCTTGCTCGTGCGAGCCGTAATACATCACCCCCAGAACCTGGGTGATCGTGCCCCGGAGCAGCGCGGGCTGGGTGGCACACGCGGCGTCGAAGAAATGGCCCGCGCTGTCGGTCCACGAGGGACGGTTGGGGTAGCACGGTGAGACGTCGCCGGTCGCCTGCTCGTAGCTGATGCCGATGTAGTCCTGGCCGACGTAGGTCACGACCATGCAGTCGTAGCCGGCGTACCCCTCGAAATCGCCTGTGATGCACTCGGTCTCTGGTCCGCACGCGGGCGTAGCCCAGACCTCCACCGGCGTGTCCGTGTTGTCCCTGACCTCGTAGCGGGCATAGACCCCGGCCATCCCGGGGCCTCCGCTTGAGTCGCCCGTCGTGAGATCGGTGGCGCCGGTCGGGAGCCCGGTGCTCGGCCCGCTGGCGCCGGTCGGGAGCCCGGTGCTCGGCCCGCTGGCGCCGGCGGTGGTGTCGGCCCCCGTGGCTGGCGTGGTGGTCGACTCGGGGCTCGTGTTTCCGGTTGACGGGGCTGTGGTGTCGGAGGTCGCGGCCGGTGTGTTTCCTGAGTCGTCGGCGCACGAGAACGCAAGCAGGACCATGGCTGAAATCGCTCGGGTGTTCATCCCGCAAGCGTCCGACGACCCGCTCGCTCGCGTCCAGCACGGCCGCGGCCCAGGGCCCCGGGTCTCGCCGGGCGCCATCCTGGGGCCGCTGGGGCGCCGCTGGGGTAGCGCCTACTCAGCCGCGTGGGCTTCGGCCTCGCGGGCTTCCGCGTCCTCATTCTCCGCGGCACACCAACACCACGAGACCGGCTCGGTTGGCGGGTGGCGGTAGAACAACTCGACCCACGGCCACGTGCCCGCTTCCTCCAAGGTCGTCAGATCCCATCGGGCTCCCCCCGATCGTCGCGATCCACGACCGCCGACAACACCGGGCCATCGGTTCGATGCTCCGAACGATAGAGGCCGGTCGACTGCAAATGCTCCCGCACCGCGCGGCGACTCATCTGTAGCGCCTTGCCGATGATCGTGATGTTCGATCCCGTGCGCTCCATGGCCAGCGCCAGCAACACCCGCCGCGCCTCGGCCAGCGTCTCGCCCATCGAGGGCAGCGGTTCCTTCGCGAACAAGCTCAAGCCCACCACGGCCCAAGCGATCCAAGCCCCCGCATCGACCCCCCGCACCATGGGAGGTAGCAGCGTGCGCCCTCGTGACGCGGCCAGCTCGCCGGGCGCCGTCTCATGCGGCGACAACCCCAACGCGGAACGCAGGCACACGAGCAGCGCTCCCACGCTCACGTCGCGCCGTTCGGGCTGCGGGTATTCAGGTTCGCGCCGACTCATCGTGCCGCCCTCCGCTGTGGTCTCTCACCGCCCAGCGATGCCAAGGGTGGGTTCAAGCCTTCGACTGTGAGGCTCGTGGGCAGGTGAGCCGGAATGTCATCGGTGGGCGGGCGGTCGACGGGCGGCAGACTGAACGCGCATCGGAGTGAGACGACAAGGTCCTGGGCTCGCGTGGTGTCACGTCGCGAGGCGGCGCAGGCCATGGGCTGGGGTGGTCCAGGGTTGTGTGGCATCACCCAGAGTGTGCACTATGGTGATCTCGTAAGTACACTATGGTGATCGATTTGATCGACGCGGCTACCGTGGCCGCGTGTCGCCCCCCGACGTGTCCCCCGAGGAGCTTCGCACGCGGGTGGCTAACCGGATCCGCAAGCTCGTGTGGGATCGACGGCTGACGCTGGCCCAGCTCGCGGAGGAAGCCGGGGTGAGCCGCGGGATGGTCCAGGCCATCGTTGCCGGTCGCAAGTCCCCGACGCTGGACACGGTGGCCAAGCTGGCCAAAGCCTTGGGGGTCGACCCCATCGAGCTGCTACGCGCACCGCGAGCCAAGCGGCCCAAGGCGACCGACGACTAGCAGCTCGCCGCGGCCGGCCAACGTCACCCGCAGAGCGTGACGCGGCGGATCAGGGCACAGAAGCGCGACGGCCAGCGGTGGGTGCTCGGCGGGGTGAGCAGGCGGCGGAGCGGGGGATCGGGCCAGCGGGGCCACGCTGCGGGTCGACGGATCCACCGACGGCAGGTCCTAGGGCTTGTCGCCAAGCCGCTTGTGCTCACCCAAGATGAGGGTCTGAACGACTGGCGTTGCTAGGAGCGCGGCAGCAGCGTTGATGCGATTCTGGTCGGTCGGCTGCTCGGCGAGGTTCTTGAGAACCTCAAGCACCGTGCGGCGGATCTGAGCCTGAACTTCGACGTTGGACGGGATGGGATCGCTCATGCGCTGCACCATCTCACACCCCTGCTCGCGATTGGAGGCACGGGGTGAGCGTGCGACCATGGATCGCATGAGTACCGCGGCGGCGCGAGCGAGCGGCGACGTCACCCGGCGAGCGTGACCCGGCGGACCAGCGCACGGAAGCGCGACGGCCAGCGGTGGGTGCTCGGCGGGGTGAGCCGGCGGCGGAGCGGCGGATCGGGCCAGCGGCATAGGCCGCCCGCCGGGCGGTGTGGCCACGCGTACGCCTGGCACGTGCACGGCTCGGCGCGAGCGTGGCTCGGGTTGCGACGCGGTGGGGTGGATGGCTGGCCACCGTGCGAGACGCATCGGCGCGAGGGGTCGCCCCACACGGCCCACGCGCGGCACGGCTCGCCCGCTCGGGTCGTGCATGTGCAGCGGCGCAACTCCACGGCGGCGGGCGAGTAGGGCATGGGGCGAGGCTACGGCGGGGCCACGCTGCGGGAAGCTATGGCGGGCCGTAGTCACGCGCGAGCGGAGCCGGCGTGTCGACGTAGCGCCGTGGTGCCCCTGTGAACGCCGCTCCCGAGCGCGGGCAGCATGGGCCCGGCGGTGATTCGGCGCTCGTGGTGCCCCTGGCGGCGCCTGACGGCACCGTGCGGCTTTGGCATCGGTGGGTCATCCCGGGAGGCCGGCGAGGTCATGCGGATAGGGTGGCATGTGCTCGGCCCGCCCGAGTGCCCACGTCCACGGACCGTAGAGCGACCCCAACGCGATGACGCGATCGAGCGCGAAGCCGGGAGCGCGTCGGCAGTAGTCGAGCCAGCCTGACACGTCGTAGATCGGTTTGGTGCGTTGCAGGTCGCGCGACGCCACGCCACCCGTGAGTCGCACCCATGCTTCATCGATAAGCCCCGGAGGCACGCCCTCGAACATCCCGTGGCTGTGCTCGTGGTCGGTGCCCTCTGCCGACTGTGGCACGAGCCAGAATCCTCCGCCCAGCCTGGCCACCCACGAGCCCAGCCCGACCGCCGCCCCAATGCTCGGGTAGCCAGTCGGCACGGTGAGGTTCAGCGTGTGCAGCTCCCGACCTCGGTTTTCGAGGTACCTCCCGAACGCCTTGATCGTCACTTGCCGCTCGTTGGCTCGATCGTTCGCGTGCTTGGCCTCGCTTCGCTTGTGGTGTCCATCAAGTAGGGAAGGGCCGCCCGTTCCTGCAATCTCCGGCGCATGCCCACGCACGCGGTGCTGCGCATTGAGGGACCGCGTTCCCGGCTGGTCGTGCGCTTGGCTCCGCGTTACCGTCATCTTCGGCGCGCTCGCATCGACATCGCGGGTTTGCATGATCTTCGGCTCGATTCCTGCGATGTTCGGCTCGGTTCCTGCGATCTCCGGCGCGAGAGACCACCACCACGCCGCGCTCGCATCACCCGGGCCCCCGCGCTTGTCGAGCACGCACAGCGGCCGCGCCCACTTTCGGATCGTGCCGACCGACGCCTTCGTGCGCTTCCGGATTTTGGCGAACAACGCCCGATTCTGCATGGCAACGCCGCCAGCGAGCAGATCGAGCACCGCTCGCTCCACAGGCTCGCGATACTTGGCGGGGCGCCCCATGATCAAGCCCAGGGGTCGAGCGCGGGCTGGTCGATGCAGTCGGCCGCCGCGGGATCGCTCTGGTCGTAGCCCTCGCGCACCATCACGGGGTCGAGCGCACGCTGGCCACCGCGTGCTCGTGCGGCCCGAGGCCGCGCCGCTGGCCTGGACGTCGAGCGCGTGCGGGTGAGGACGCCAGGCAACTCGGAGCCGTCGAGCGCGGGCGGGTCGATGCAGTCGGCCGCCGCGGGATCGCTCTGGTCGTAGCCCTCGCGCACCACCGCGAGGTCGAGCGAGCCGAAGTCGCTGTCCATCGGCTACCCCCGAGCCTTCGCAGCGTCCCGCGCCGCGGCCTCCGCCGTCGAGCCGACGACACGATCGGCAAGCCATGCTCGGACCGCTGCCAGCGGATAGCGCACCGACCGGCCACAGCGAACGAACGGCGGGCCTCCGCCGCGGCTGCGCCAGCCGTTCAGCGTCGGCACCGGCCAGCCCGTTGCCTGCGACAGCTCGTTGACGTTGAGCGTGAGCCGGGTGGCGAGGTTCGTGGCGGGCGAGGCCGCGTTGACGTCGACCGCGGCCTGGTCGGGCGGCACGGAGTCGATGGGCCGGTTCGTGCTGCTGATCTTGCTCCTGGGCTTCGCTGGCATGGGTCTCCACTTATCCCGTTTGAGCGTGGCTCGCCAATCGTAAGTCATTGATTTCATGTCGTTTTTTGGAGAGAAAACACGACATGCTCAGACGTGAACCGCGTTCTTCCGGCGTCGTCGGCCGGATTGCGGCGTCGTCGGCCGGATTGACCGCGTCGCTTTGCTCACGTCGACAGACGATCCGCGTCGCGTCGAGCCTGTGGCGTGCGTGCCCCCGGCTCGGGACGCGCGTGCACCGTGCTAGCGAGAGCGACAGAGAACGCGTGCGCGTGCACCCGTGCTAGCGAGAGCGACAGGAACGCGTGCGCGCGCCGAGCCTTGGGGCTGACGTGCCTTGCTACTTGGCCCGCTTGCTGCGAGCCGTCGCCGGCTTCCTCGCGCCCTTCGACTTGCTCGTCGTCTTGCCCTTCGCCGCTACAGGCAGGCGCGCCACGGCCGAGCCCGCTTCGATCGACGCCGCGATCGCGTTGTCGGCCGTCGCCGTCCACTGCTGCAAGGCGTCGCGAGACAGGTGCGCGTAGCGGGCCGTCGTCTGCGGGTTGGAGTGGCCGAGCATCGCTCCCACGAACGGCAGCGGGGTACCTGCATTGAGCGCGTCGGAGGCGAAGCTGTGGCGGAGGTCATGCTTGCGCACGTCGGGGACCCCGGCCACGTTGCGGATCTTGACCCACGTGCGCCCGAGGCTCGACACATCGAGTTCCCCGCCGGTGGACGTGCGGCAGACCACCGCGTCGTGCTCGGGGTTCTCAGGGCGAGCAGCTTGGAGCAGGCGCACCGCGTTCGGGCCGAGCGGGATCGTCTTCCGCCCCGTCTTGGAGTCGGGGAGATTCAGCACCGCGGCGTCCAGGTCGACCATGCCCCATCGAAGGCCCGTGATTTCCGACGTGCGTGCGCCGGTCCAAGCGAGCAGCCGCAAGGCGAGCGCCGCCCACGAAGTGATCGATCCCTTGGAGCGCCACGGCCGAGCCTCCGCCTCCGCAAGTGCACGCTCCACGGCTGCCCGTTCCTCGGGCCGTAGGAATCGCTCGCGCTGCTTTTCCTTGAAGCGGGTCACGCCGCGACACGGGTTCGCCCCGCGGGGGAGCTCCCCCCATCGCTCCGCGGCGCCCATGATGGCGCTGAGCAGATCGATCACGCGGTTCGTCACCGCCGCGGCGACTTGGCCACGACGGGGTTTCCCCTGTTTGCTCTTGCTCTTGCGGAGGGCGGTGATCTTGCGGAACATGCCGACCTTCAAGCGCTCGACGTCGGTTGTGCTGAGCGCATCGACACGCGTACGGCCGAACACAGGGGCGAGGTGCAGCCGCCATAGGCTGCGGTACAGCACGACAGTCGCGGGCTTGCGGACGGCACCGCGCCCGGTGGGCTCCTCGATGAACCGGGCGAACGCATCCGCGAGCAGGAGTCCGCCCCGCGCAGCCGCCTTGACGGCCTGCGGGTCGCCGCCCTTGTCCACGTTCCTCCGCGCATCGCCGGCCGCCATGCGAGCCTCGTGCACCGTGGTCGAGCCGAAGTAGCCCAGCCGGAGCCGCCGCTGTCGACCGGCCACGCGGTAGCGGTACTGAAACGCGACCTTCCCCGACGGCTCGACGCGAGCACACAGGCCGTGCTCCTTGGTGTCCCACAGCTCGATCCGCTTGCCCGATGCCTTGGCTTGGCGGATGGCGGCGGAGATGACGGGGGAGTCCAGGCGCTTGCGCATGACCTCCACGATACCCCCGGGGCACGCTCGGGGCACAAGCTATTGCGAACCGTCGCGAATCGAGGATAACTCCAACACCCTCGAATCGGGCTCTATATCGCCATAATGGGCAGGTTCTCGCGGTGGGCGGCTCTGGGGGCGCGGTTGTCCCTGAGTCCCCACCACTCGTGAATCACGACCACGGCGGGGAGCGGGCCCGAGGCCCCCTCGGGCAGCGACAGGTACATCTGCACGCCGCCGACCTCCACCGCTTCACCCCGTGGCGCGGGGGCTTCTTTGTCCGTGAGCTCGTGCAGCGCGGCGAAGTCCGACTCGGAGAGGATCCCCGTGTTCGTCATCTTCGGCGCCGCCTCTTCCAAGTCGGGGGCGGGCGCGGCCGTGGGTTCGCTCGGCTCAGGCGTGGTCGTGGGCGAGGGCGAGCAGGCGATGGCACACGCCAACGCCCCAACGAGACAACCGACAAGCTGCGGACGCATGCGGCGAGGCTACCCTCAAATCCACACGCGCATCAGGCTCTGCTCTGCGGGCACGCCGAGGCGAATCGGAAAACCGTAGTGGCCCTGCGCTCGGTGCACATACAGGCGGTCATGCCCTCGCGCCCAGGGGCCATGGTCGGGGACCTTGCTCGTGAGCGAGACGGCGGTTGTGGGGCGGCCGAGCGAGACCAAGCCGACCTGACCACCGTGGGTATGACCCGAGAGGACGAGGTCACCCTCGCCCTCGGGGAGGTGGGCGAACGCGCCCGGGTCGTGCAGCAGCACGATGCGTAGGGCTGCGTCCGGGTCGCGAGGGAAGGCGGTGCAGACCTGCTGCATGCGGGCCGCCCGATCGCGCCAGCTAAAGTCCATCCCGACGATCTGCACACGGCCGGCCTCGGTCTGCACGGTGGTCGCGTCGTCGACCAGCAGCCTCACGCCGAGCCGCGCGTAGGCGATGCGCACGACCTCGCGAGCCTCGTGGTCATGGTTGCCGTGGCAGGCGAATACACGACCGCGATAGGCACGAAGCGGCTCGAGAGCGCGGGTGACGAGGTCGACATCGTGCGACTCCATCGTCATGAGGTCGCCCGTCACGAGGATGAGGTCGGGCTTGCGCTCCACCGCTCGCTGACAGATCTTCCGCAGCCGAGCCTCGGACATGAACGGCCCGAGGTGTGGGTCGGTGATCTGCACGATCGTCAGCGGGCGCTGACCCTCGGCGTTGGCCGGCCGCTGCCGACTCGCGGGGAACCGCTGTAGCCCGCCGACGTCGCGCGTCCTATCGAGCCGAAAGTCGACGACCTCTTCGCGCGTCCACAGCGACTGCGCCAGGCCAGGCACGGCGATCGCAAAGGGGATCCACGCGCCATACGGGGTGAGCCCAAAGGCCGCGGCAATCGCCCAGGGAAACGCGAGGAAGGTGGCCGCCAAGAACCAACTGGCGGGCCAATGCACGAGCAGCCGCACGGGCCATGGCTTCATCCGCGGGCGCCACAAAAGGGCGACGATCTGAATCGCGGTGGCGATCTGGAAGTAGGGGATCGCGGGGGCCAGCCACCCCAAGTGGTCGCGCAGCGCTAGGCCGACGCCCGCGGGAAACAGCAGCAGGACCGCCGCAAAGATGCCGAAGAATCGAGAGCGGGTGAGCGCTCCTCCCACTACCGCGAGGTAGGTCCCCCACACCGCGACCGCGTACGTGCTCATTGCTGGGATCTCGACGTCGCCACGGGCGTTGCGGTTACGGGCGGAGCTGCGGGACGGACCTGGTAGAGTCGCGCTGCATGCTTCGGGTGACTTGTACCGCGATCGTCGTTTGTCTGTCCGTACTTGGCTGCGCGGGCGCTAGCGGGCCGAATACCTCGGCCGTGGCGACCCTCGGAGACGACTCGGGTAGCGATGACTCGCCGACGACCACGTCGCCCGCAGAGGGTTCAACGGGTGACTCCGCGACGTCCATGGGCTCGGAGACGCTCGGTGGCACCACGGAAGCGGACACGGGCCCCGATCCCGATGACTCGGGATCGAGCACCAGCGGCGAGGTCTCGTGCGACAACGATCCCGCCGCCTGCACGGCGTGGTTTCTCGGCCCAGGTGCGGACGGCTGGGTTGCGATGGCGCTCGACGCAGACTCACCGCTGGCGCCAACCGACACCGTGCGCGCCAGCTTCGACGTGGAGTCCGAGGGGCTCGGCTTTGTGCTCACCGATACCCGCTTGCATGTCGTCGATCTGCTCACGCGTCAGTGGCTTCGCGAAGACAATCGAGCGACCGTGCTGCCCGATCTCGAGGGCGCCGACATCCTGGTGGCCTACACCGTGCCGAGCTACTGGACGAGCATGGGTGGCCGACCTGCGCCAACGGAGGGGGTAACGTTCCTCTCGGCGACCACCGTCTATGTCTACAGCTACGACATCGAAGGCGAGGAGCTCACGTTCGACTCCTCGCTGCCGCTGCCCCCCGACAATTGGGGCCCGCCCAATGGGCCCGACCTCTCGCAAGTGCGGGCCTCATGGCTCGACGTCAGCAATGCCGACGACTGGCCGCCGAGCACCGTCGCCGAGCCGTGCGGCCTCGATAGTCCGACGGGTCCGTATCAGGCCGTGCTGGCGACGGACACGATGCACCTGGTGGACTCGGGCTATTGCTTCGAGTTTTTCAACCCGATTGAGCTGACCTCGTTTGAGCCGTTTACGCTGCCAGGAGCGCCACAGGGGCCCGATATCGGCGCCTCACTGTTCAACGAGACCATGGGGCTCTGGGTCTTTCGCGGCGAGTAAGCGCTCCGCTTTAGCCCCTCCGTGACCCTGCACACGCCTTCGCGGCGCGACCTCGGCCGTGTACGCTCGTCTTCAGAGCAGCATGGGGTTCTTCAGCAAAGCAAAAAAGTTCTTGGGCGGCCACGGCGTGAAGGTGGAGCTCACCCGGATTGAGCGCCAAGACCCCGCAGAGGCGAAGATGCCGTTCACCGACACGGTGATCAAAGGCAATCTCGTCGTCTCGTGCGAGCAAGACTGCACCGTTCTCGAGCACAAGTTCATCTTCAGTGCGATCTACGAGGACGACGAGGGCGTCGAGCAGACCCACGACTTGGGCGAGGATGCCCACGACTCCGACACCGACATCATCGGCGGCGACCTCAAGTGGCCCTACGACTTGGCGGCGGGGGCCGAGGCCAAGGATGCGTTCCTCATCATCCTCGATGACGACGTCCCCACGCAGCTTCGGAAGCTCGGCTTCTCCAATCCCGAAGAGGCCGTGAAGTCGGGCAAGGTGACCTTCCGCTTGCGGGTGGTCGCGGACGTCAAGGGCTCGCCGTTCGATCCGAAGTCCGACGCGACCGTCGCGTTGACGTTCTGAGGACTCACCCTCGACCAACGAAAAGCGCCGCCCAAAGAGGCGGCGCTTTGTCGTTCGTACGGTTGGGCCCGCGGCTACTGAACGATGACCTGCTGATACGAGAGGTTCTGGTCGACCATGTGGATATGCAGCGCCCTCGATGTGGCGTTGCCCGTGATCCACGCAGCCTGACCATCGAGCGCAAAGGCATCGTCGCCCCGCGACAGGTGCGAGTCACTGACGAACTGGGGGGGAATGAGCGGCGCGCCCGTGGCCCCGATCACCATCGCCCAGGTGCCCGCGAACGTGCCGTGATTGTCCCAGCGCTCCCAGATCACGGCGAAGGTGTCGTTGCCGAACGGCACGAGCTTGGGCCGCTCCGCGTGCGAGGTTCCGCCCGTCTCGGTCTGATACTGGGTCAGCCAGCGCACGCGGTTGGTGCGGCTCTGGCCGGACGATTGCACGGTGAACGTGTCGGGCAACATGGGGTCGATGTGCTGCCCGGGCTCCACCGCCTCGAAGTCACGACGCACGCGCACGATGGCCAGATCGCGCGAGCCCGCGATCGTGCCGACGCTGGGATCGGCGGGCTCCGTGCCCGGCATCGACTCGGTGGAGAACAACGCCATGTAGCCGTAGGTCGGGTCGTTTTCGATCAGCGCCACATCCCCCAGTCGCGTGAACGTGTTGTTGGCCCCCTCCTCGCCCTTGATCGAGAGCAGCGAGAACGTGGACGTGTCGGGCTCGACGCGGGCAAAGGCGATATCGCGGGGGAACGCGTCGCCAAGGTGCATCTCGATAAAGCCCATGCCGTCGTGCAAGACCCGCTGATCGAACGAGTGACTCACCCACATCGAAGACGTACGCACGACCTCACCCGTGACCGAATGAAAGTGGGTGGTGAGAGCTTTTTGATGGCGCACTCCTTCGCCGTCGGGGTCGGTGTTGATCCCATGGACGAGCGCCACCGAGCCTGGGCCCATCGCGAGCCGAGAGGTGGCGGCGACCATCGGGTTGATGATGAGCTCTGGGGTGTCGCCCGTGGCTTCGCGGGCCATGTCCACATCGGTGTCGAACTGCACCTCGCCCGCCGCGTTCATCTTGACGATACGGACGACATCGCTGCGGTACTCGCCGGGTGCGGGGTATTCGAGCGTGATCGCGTCGGCCTCTTGCGCGCCGCTGGCAACGTAGAGGTTGTCGTTCGGGTCGCGGGCAAAGCCCATGATCCGATCGAGCACGGGCGCCTCGATGATCGATGTCACCACATATTCGAGGGCAAACGGCTCGAGGCGCAGCACAAACGCGCTGCCCGTTGGGCCGGTCTCGTAGTTCTGCACGAGCACGTCGATCGTGCGGCCGTGCGCGACGGCGACGATCTCGGGAGACTTGCCATATTGCGTAGACCAGCCGCCAGGGCCGTCGAGGTCTTGGGCATTGGGATCGAAGGGAACCAGGACATCGCGAACCAGGCCCACAGGGACGGGCGGCGGATCTCCCGACGAGTCGTCGGCCGCTTCGGTTGCGGTTCCGCTGTCGTCTCCCTCGGTGGCCGCGGTCGAGTCGCCGTCACCGCTGCCACCGCCCCCGCACGCAAGCAGGCCGCATAACGACGCCACAACGCCCACATTCGCTAGTCTCATGGGCGCGAGTCTACCACTGGCCCGCGCCGCTGTAGGGCGCGGGACTTGGATTAGACTGTCGGCTTAGGCTTCGCAGTGGGCGATGCACTCGACCCACACCTTGGCACACGCCGCTTCGTCGCCGTCATGTCCTACGTCGTGGCACATGGAGCCGAAGCGATCGGCGGTGTCGTGGCAGATCGAGCCGAGCTCTTCACAGCTCGCATCGCTCGCGTCATCTCCGCCCGAGCTGCTCGCAGCACCCGTGGAGCCCGAGGACTCGCCATGGTCGCCTGTGGAATCGCCCGCGTGTCCCGTGGAGCCGTGGTCGCCGCTGCCGTGATCGTCGTGGCCCGTCTCGTGACCGCCGCTGTCGTGGGGGTCCGTGTCTCCGCCGATCGGCGGGGCCGCATCGCACGCGGCGATGCAGGCGTCGAGGTCGGTCGAGCACTGGGCATCGTCGCCATCATGCGCTCGCGAGTGGCAGCCGTTGATCACATCGTCGGTGCCGTCATCTTTGGCGTGGCATGCCTCGATGACCATTGAACAGGCGTCGGTGATTGTGGTGCCCGAGTCGTCGTCGCTGGAGCAGGCACCGATCGCGAGGCCGAGGGAGAGTCCCGTGCCAATGAGGAAATGGAGGGAGAAGTTACGCATCAGCTCGGGCCGTTCCGAAGTGGGGGGAGTGACCCCCCGACATTACACACCGTAGTCGTCGTCGGGCTGTCGGTCGCCCTGCTTAAACACACGGTCATGATAGCGTGGACCACAATGCTTGGCCGTCTTGGTGTCCCCGCTGTCACGGTTTTCTTCTTGGCGTGCGTTGGGTGCAAAGAGGCCAAGGGGGTCGATGTCGATCCGCTGGCGTTGTTCCCACCCGAGGCCAATGTGGCGTTCAGTATTCGCGTCGATCCGCTTCGAGCGTCGTCGATCGGGAGCCTCGCCGCGCCGATCCTACGCAGCGATGTCGAAATCGCCGCAACGATGGACGCGGTTGGCGAGTGCGACATGAAGCTCGACAACCTGGAGATCATGGTCGCGTCGGACATGAACTATGACGACGACCGCGTGCTCGTGGCCGCGACCGCTCCCGGTCTCGGCGACGAGAAGCTCGTGCGCTGCATGGAGAAGGCAATGGGCGGGTCCTCGGGCCTACTGCTCTTTGAGACCCGCGGCGACGTTCGGGCGATCGCCCAAGAGGGGGGCGGGCACGTCATCATCCTCAACAAAGACACCCTCGTCGTGGTGGATGGCCATTGGGACGACCATGTGTTTGCGGCGATCGAGACTCCGTCGGCACGGGTCACCGACAGTCCGCTGGCCAAGGTCGTCGCGGGTGTCGATCGCAGCGCGGACGGGTGGTTCGCGTTTCCCTTGCTGCCGAGCGATCGGGAGGATTTTGCCGAGTGGCCGGGTGGCGAAGGGCTCGAGTCGGTCGCGATACAGTGGGATGTCGATGATGGCGTAGGCCTGACGATCGACGTGCAGTTCGGTGACACGAGCAATGCGGACTTGTTTCGGGGGGCGATGGACGAGGTCCTGCAGAGCAAGGCGGACTTCGTAGAGTCGGGCGTTCCCGAGGGATTGATAGATTCCATCAAGCTTGCGGGCGAAGGCAACCAGGTGACGGTGTCGGCCAAGGTGGCGACGGACGAGCTGCCACAGGTGGTGAGCGGACTCGTGGCGCTGGCCAACGAGCCCTGAGCTGCTAGCGCTGCCCGTCGCACGCACCACACTGTTGCGTGCATGTGCACAACGTAGGGGCCACGCCTGTAACACCATGTCGTGGCAGCGTCGTCTTGTGGTCGATGGTCACCACGCTCTTCACTCCGCACACGGTCGGGGCCCTGTCGCTACCCAACCGTATCGTCATGTCGCCGATGACCCGCTCGCGGGCAACGGCCGACCACGTTCCAACGCCCATCATGGCCGAGCACTACGCTGCGCGGGCCGACGGTGGGCTGCTCATCACCGAAGGGACAGCACCCGACGGCAATGGCTGTGGCTATCCACGAATCCCGGGTCTCTGGAACGAGGCGCAGGTCGCCGGGTGGAAGGCGGTGACCGATGCGGTCCACGCCGCGGGCGGGCGTATTGCTGTGCAGCTGATGCACACGGGGCGTGTCGGCCATCCGCTCAACATGCCCGAAGGCACCGAGGTGTTGGCCCCCAGCGCGGTTGCGCTCGACGACAAGATGTACACCGACCAGGAGGGGCCGCAGCCCTATCCCGAGCCGCGGGCGATGACCGAAGCCGAGATCGAGACCACGATCGAAGGCTATGTGAAGGCCTCCCGCAACGCCATCGCCGCGGGCTTTGATGCCGTCGAGCTTCACGGGGCCAACGGCTACCTCATCGATCAGTTCCTCAGCCCCAATACCAACCTGCGAGCGGACAAGTGGGGCGGCGGCATCGAGGGGCGCAGTCGTTTTGCGCTCGAGGTCGCGCGACGGGTCGCGGCTGCGATCGGGGCCGAGCGGGTTGGAATTCGCTTGTCGCCCTTTGGGGTCTTCAATGGGATTGCGCCGTGGGGCGAGATCGAGTCCGACTTCGTCGCGCTCGCCAAGGAGCTGCGCGCGGTGGGCCTTGCGTACGTCCACATCGTGGACCATGAGGCCATGGGGGCGCCCCCGGTTCCCGAGTCCGTCAAGAGCGGAATCGCCGAGGCGTTCGGCGGCACGATCATCTTGTCGGGCGGCTACGATCGAGCGCGGGCCGAGGCCGATCTCGACGCGGGCAAGGGTCAGCTCGTCGCGTTTGGGCGTCCGTACTTGGCCAACCCCGATCTCGTCACGCGGCTGCGCCAAGACGCGAAGCTCAACGAGCCCGATTTCGGCACGTTCTATACGCCAGGCGACAAGGGCTACAACGACTATCCCACCCTCGGATAGCTGTCCGCGCAGCAGCGCAGGTCACCGCTCTCGACGTTCGCAGCATCATCGGCCTCGCATGTCGTCCGTCCCAATGACGGACGACGCACGATCGGTCATCATGGCTATGGTTTGGCGACGATGCGTGCGGGCAAGCGAGGGGCAGCGGCAGTGGTGGTGGCCCTGTTGGGTGCACCTCATGCCGCGTGCTCGCGCATCAACCCCGCGTTCTCCGACGACGAGGCCGCTTCGGGTACGGGCGGTGACACCACGGGCGTCGCGACGACTTTGCCTGGGTCGATGACGGCCGAGAGCGGAGGGCAAGAGGGTAGCGCTACGGGTGGATCGTCGGGCGGGCGGGGGAGCGATTCGTCGAGCAGCTCGGGCGAGCGCCCCATGGATAGCGGCACCGACACGGGCGAGGTCTGTGAACCTCTCCCCGAAGACCCCGCGTTCTTTGAAGTGCGGTTCGGCGACACCGCGATACCGCCACCCGACGACTGCGACGAGGTCCTCGAGTGGGCCGACGGCAGCATGTTGGTGATCGACGGCGCGATCTATCACCAGGAGTGCAAGGGCTGCTTGTGCAACGTGCAGGGGGGGCTCATCATCAACTTTGGAGGCGCCGTCGATCTCCCCACACTGACCAATTGCGGGAACGTCCTCCTATGGCCGGGCTACGATTCCAACGGTGAGTGTCGCTGGGATGGCGTGGCCGTGTTCAATGAGAACCAGACCACCATCCCCGACTACTTCGTGCTGAACTCGCGACACTTCCCCGTCGACCACTTCGGCAATGTCCCCATCGAGCTCGAGGGCGACTCCGATTGCCTCAATCCTAGCCAGTGTAATCAGGCCCCTGGTTCGTACGACCTCGGGTTCTTCAACGGCGACACCGCGAGCGTGGGGGAGATGACCGAGGTCGAGATCGCCTTCTTTGCCTCCGTGCCGTTTCGTGTTCACAACCGCATGTCGTTCATCGATCCTGTGTGTGGAGAGCACGTAGCCTGGACCGGGCTGCAGATGTAGGCCGGCCCGCCCGCGTCTACCTCGGGCGTTACTGGAGTTCGTAGCGCGTGATCCAGGCTCGCTCGACACTGGGGGTTGGCCAGCCGTTTCCCCCCACGACGACGATCGAGCCGTCGCTGTCGATCTCCATGCCGAGCGCGAACACGGTGGCTTCGGGGTGTTCGTCCCCAGGCACGCCGAACGCCTCGTGCCACGTCTCGACTCCCTCGGCGCTGATTCGTGTCAGACGCAAGGGCCCCGAGTCCGGCCCCGCGATTCGCGACGCCACCATGGTCGCGCCGCTGGGTCCGAGGCTCATGACCTCGCCTTCGAATGCGGCGCCATCGATTTGCTCGAGTCGCCATTGCTCGGCGCCCGCGAGGTCGGTGAGCGCGAGCCACTCGGACGGGTAGACGTCTGGCACGCGGCCACGCAGTAGCACTCGGGCGCCGCGTACATCGAAGTCGTAGATGCGCTCGGGAATGGTCGTGCTCTCAAGCTCCGCCCCGTTCGTATCAAGGCGCATCCACAGCGTCTCCGTGTCGTTGGCGAGCATCGTGTGGATCGTGCCGCCGTCGTGGACAATCGAGGCGGGCACTCGATCGGGGATCCATCGCTCGGCCGTCATGCCAGAGCCGTCGAACCGCAGGACGCGGGTGCCGATCACCACTTCGGTATCCGACAGGGCCAACCACGCCTGGCCTAGGTCGTCGCACGCGATGCGAGGAAAAGCATTGGAGGTGTTCAACGTTCCCGAGCTGGTGCCCGTGTAGGGATGGTTGGCGACCACCGCCCCCTCGGGCGAGAACTCGACAACGCTGAAGCGGTCGGCGAGCGAGCCATCGCCTGGCCCTGACGTGTCCATAAGCGCCATCAGCCCGCCCGCGGGAAGCATGCAGGCGTCGTTCAGTCGCGAGTATTCCGGGAGCGGAACCTCGGCGTTCAAGAGCACGTTTCCCTCGGAATCGTAGCGGTGAAACAAGCTCGCGCCGGGCAGCGGGGGGCCGCCCCAGCGTAGTCCGACGGCATTGATCTCCCCCGCCGAGCCGAGCGCAACGCCGATGTAGTCCGTGCGTACCTCTGGGCCGTTACCGAGCACTCCCGACCACACGTGAACCGGTTGCTCCGTAGGGATGATCGGTCCCATATCCAGCGCATCGGTGTCGGACTCCGACGCCTCGTGTCCATCGGTGCCCGAGTCGGTGTCGGTGGCCGCGGAGGTATCGTCTTCCTCGAAGTCCGTCGCCAAGACGCATGCGGGAGCCAAGAGCGAGGGAGCGAGCAGCAGGAGTGTTCGGGTGTGGGTCATCGTCATCAATGCCTCGTGTCTCCTTTGTTCTCCGCCTCGGCACTGTATTGGATTTCGCGCTACGTTTTAGTTGGTGCTCGGTACCGTTTTCTCCGTGGCGGTGGTCGCCGCGACGCCCTCGACGACCATCGAGTGGGACGCTCCGCAGGCAAGCTGTCCCTCGCAGGCGGAGGTTGATGAGCGTGTTGCCGTGCTCTTGGGCCCCCATCCCGCGTCTGTCCGTGCGCACGCGAGTGCGACCGAATATTCCACGGGGTGGCAGGCGACGCTGCGCCTTTCGTGGCGCGGCCACACCGACGAGCAGACCTTGCGCGGCCCCGACTGCGCGAGCCTGGCCGATGCGGTGACCTTGTTGGTGGCCGTGATGGCGGATCCCGTGCAAACCGCACGAACGCTCCACGAACGCTCGCGGGTTCCGCCACCCCCTCGTGTCGTTCCGCCGCTGCTTCCCGTGGCCGCCGCCGCACAGCGAGCCGACGTTCCCGCGCCGCGTCGCGATGCAGGGGAGCCGACGCCCGCACCCGCAGACTCTGTGATCGCCCCCCATGACACGGGCCCCTCGCTTGCGGTGAGCGGGATGGTCGATGTGGGAAGCACGCCCCGCGCTGCGCCTGGTGTTGCGCTGTCCTTCGCCTGGCGTCGTCGTCGGTGGCGAGCGCACCTCGAGGGCCTCTACTTGCCGCCCGTTGCGGTCGCATCGTCGGCCCCCTACGCATCGCGCGGACGCATTCAGCTCGCGGCGGCGAGGGTCGGTGGCTGTGCACGCCTGGGTTCTGCCCGCTGGGAGGTCCCCGTGTGCGGCGGGGCCGAGGGGGGTGGCGTTGTCGCGACCGGATTCGGCCTCGATGGTCGCGGCAGCGTGCTCAGGCCCTGGTTCGCGGGCACGCTGTCGGGCGGGTTGCTCGTGCGGCTCAACCCCTGGTTTTCGATAGCGGCGCAGCTCGAAGCCGTGGTCCCCGTGTTCCGCGGGCGCTATCAATACGGCGACGATCTCCTCCACGAGACCGCCCCCGTGGCGGCCAGAGCGGGTCTGGGCGTCGAATTTCGTTGGTCGTTCAAAAAACAGCCCGTGCTGGAGAATGACTAAGACGAGTGGAGTCCCACGACGAGCATCCCGCCGATCTGGACGACCTGCGCAGCTTTGAGCGGCTGTACCGTCGCTACTATGGCTATGTCTGGGCGGTGCTCGCCCGCCTCGGGGTGCGCGCGATCGATGACGCGCACCAGGAGGTGTTCCTCACCGCGTACCGTCGGCGCGAGACCTTTGAGCCCGGTAAGCCGATTCGGCCGTGGCTCGTTGGGATCTCGCGGCGCGTCGCCTTCCGCTCACGGCGTGGGGATCAACGACGTGCGCGCAAGCAATCGGCGCTCGCGCTCGATGCTCGAGCCTATGCGCTTCCGAAAACTCTCGAAGGCCAGGTCGAAGCGCGTGATTTCCTCGGGCGTTTTGTCGTCGGTCTCGATCCGCGGGTCCGCGATATTTTCGTGCTCGGTGAGCTGCAAGGGCTGACGGGGACGGAGATCTCGCAGAAGCTCGGGATCCAGCGGGATACCGTCTACGCTCGCCTCAGGGCGGCGCGTACCCAGCTACGACGGCAGCTCCTGGCGACCGAGCCCGGCCGAGAGCCCGACGCGGCGCGGGTGAGCCACGGGTTTTCGCTGCTGCTTCCGTGTCTTCGGCCGCTGGCATCGAGCTCGCTCGGGGTCGCCACCGCGGCCTCGACGTCGTGGCTTCCGATGTTCTCCGCCGTGGCCCTCGCCGGCTTTGTCGTGGTCGCGGGCGCGGGCGCAGGGCCGTCCTCGCCCGACCCCGACAGACCCGTCGCCGCTTCGCCACCGCGTACGGCCGCCGCGACGGCCCCGGCCTCCCGTTCGTCGATCGTCGCCCCGCAGATTCCCCAAGAGCTACCCGCCGTGGTCGCCCCCGCACCACTCGCTTCGGGTTCAGCTCGACGGCCAGCGTCCGCGCCCGCGCCACCGTCCACCCCGCGCGCAGAGGCGGACGTCGACGTTCGTTCGCCCATCTCGGACTCCGCCGATCGGCCCGTCGAGCCGGGTGCTGAGCCACCCGCCGACCTGTCTCGCCAAGCCCGTGAGCTCGGTGATGCACGAATCAAGCTCAACGCAGGTCATGCGGCGCAAGCCCTCGCGGAGCTCGCGGAGCATGCCGAGCGGTTTCCCGACAGCCCTCTGGCCCACGCTCGTGGAGCACTTCGGGTCGAGGTCTTGTGCGCGTTGGGCCGGGCTGCCGACGCCCATCACGAGGCGGCACAACTACAGCGTCGCTACCCCAACTCCAACATCGCACGACATGCCGCCGAGACCTGTCCCGAGCCCGAGCCCGCTCGGTGACCGCAGAGGATTGCAGCACCAGGAGGTCATAGGTCACCGTGGGGTCCGTGACCCTGCCCGCGTACTTCGTCGGTGAGCTCGCGGCGGTCATTGGCCTCATTGCAATGTTCGTTGGCGGCGAGACCATCCGTCGCCCAGAGCCTCTGCGAACCGTGCTTGGCTGCATTCACGGGCTCGCCGTCTTGGCCGGGCTGGTGTTCGCCCTCGGCACCATCGAGTGGGAGCCCGCGTGGCTGTCCGTGCCGTTTCACTGCGGCAACGTCTTCAACTTTGTGGTCGTCGCGGCGATGCTCGCCATCGTCTATCCCGAGCGTCGCGAGGATGACTCGTCGTGGCCGATGTGGGAGACCACGTTCGGGCCCGTGCTGGTCGCCACGATCTGGGGCGTGGGGGCGGCGATCGAGACGCAGAGCTTCGGCGGGCTCGACTCGTTGCTCGGCCCGCCCGCGCTCATGCTCGCAGTGCACTACTACCTCGTCAGCGGCACGATCATCGTCATGCTGCTCATCGAGCCGCCTGCCACGGCGGCGGCCGCCCAGTACACCCTTCGCGAGCGGATGGCCTCTGGCTTCGGCGTGTTCTGGCTCGTGCTCATGATGCTGTGGTGGGGCCAGCTATGGTTCGTGTTGGACACGCACTGGGACGTCCTGTTCGGGGACTCATGGTGGCGGGCCGTGCTGGCCGCCGCGCTGTCGATTCCGATGGTGATCCGCAACGCGAGCCATGGCCGCACGCAGGTCCACGGTGGGCCACGGTAAGCGACGGGCCCCCAAACCGTGTCTAGAGCGCCAATCAGGTCGTCCCGAGGGCGCTCTACCTGCGCAGACCTGTCCATTGCGCGATCGCGGCGACGCGCCTTGCCCTCATGGGGATTGTTGCCCCAAGATTGCGTCCCCAGACGCTTAGCTTTGTTGTCGGCCCAATACGTGCAGTGCGGGGGCTAGCGACGAGGTGACTCGTCCCACCACAGGAGCACCGAACACGATGATCGAAGAATTCGTTACCCAGATGGCAGAGAAGGTCGGTATCTCGAAGGAGCAGGCGGAGTCCGTCGTTGAGTTCCTCAAGGAGAACTCGTCCAAGGTTCCCGAGCTCCTCAGCAGCGATGCGGTCTCTGGCCTCAAAGATAAGCTTCCGGGTGGTCTCGGCGGGTTGCTCGGCTGAGCTTCCGTCACGACGACCGTTTCATTTCGGCGAGCGATCGCCGACGCAAGATCCGAGAGACCCGTCCGTGGGTCTCTCGGATTTGTGCGTTGATGGCCTCAGCTCTCGGACAGCAGTCGGTCGAGTAGCTCGTTGACGACCTGCGGGTTGGCTTGCCCACGCGTCTTCTTCATCACCTGTCCGACGAAGAACCCGCGTACCTTGGTCTTCCCGGCCAAGAATTGCTCGACTTGTCCGGGGTTGGCATCCAGCACTTCACGCACGGCGGCCTCGATCACGCTGGTGTCGCTGACCTGCGCATGGCCGTCGCGCTTGGCGATCTCCTTGGGCCCAAGCACGGGGGTCGCTCCCGCCTGCGCCTCGGAGTAGAGCGTCGCGAAGATCGCCTTGGCGCTCCGTCCCGAGACCTCGCCCGCTTCGACCATCTGAACGAGCTGCGCCAGGGCGTCCGGCCGCACGGGGCTGTCGCCAATCGCCAGGCTGTCGGTGTTGAGCTTGCCCAGCAGCTCCACGGTGACCCAGTTGGCGGCCTTCTTCGCGGGCGCGCCCGCGGTGATCATCGTGTCGAGGTAGTCGCCTAGGGCGGGCTCGGCCGCGAGCAGCACGGCGTCGTCGGGGGTGATCCCCGCGTCCGCATACTTCGCCCGACGTGTTGCGGGCAGAGTCGGCAGTGCGCCGCGGATCTCTTCGATCCACACATCGGGGATCGACAGCGGCGGCATGTCGGGCTCGGGCATGTAGCGGTAGTCGGCGGCCGCTTCTTTGGTCCGCATGATGCGGGTGCAGTCGCGCTCCGTGTCGTACGACATGGTCGCCGAGATGATGGGCTCGCCCTGCTCGATGAGGTCGACCTGGCGGCGGATCTCGGCGTCGATCGCCAAGGCCAAGAACCGAAACGAGTTGAGGTTCTTGATCTCGCAGCGAATCCCGAGGGCGGCCTCGCCGTGGCGCCGCACGGAGACGTTGGCGTCGCAGCGCAGGGTGCCCTCTTCCATGTTGGCCTGCGAGATGCCCAGCGTGCGCACGAGCGTACGAAGCTCTCGCATGTACGCGGCGGCTTCTTCCGCGGAGCCGATGGCCGGCTTCGAGACGATCTCCACGAGCGGTGCGCCCGCGCGGTTGTAGTCGACGAGGCTGTGCCCCTGGCCGTGCACGTGGGTGTTCTTGCCCGCGTCTTCCTCAAAGTGGATCCGCTCCAGAGGCACGCGCTTGGGTTCACCGTCGGCGTCGAAGAAGCCGGGCACCTGCAAGAAACCACCCGTGGCGTACGGGTGATCGCTCTGCGTGATCTGATAGCCCTTGGGGAGGTCGGGATAGAAGTAGTGCTTGCGGGCAAAGCGGCTGTGCGTATGCACCTCGCAGCCGCACGCCAGCGCAAGGGCGACCCCGTGGCGGATCGCCGCCGCATTCGGCACGGGAAGGGTCCCGGGTAAGCCGAGGGTGTACGGATCGACGAGCGTGTTGGGGGGCTCGTGCAGACCGACAGGACACGGACAGAACATCTTGCTCGCGGTCTGAAGCTGGCAGTGCACCTCCAGGCCGATCACGGGCTCGAAGTCGGACACGCTCATGACTCATCTCCTTCGGCGAAGGCCTGCACGACGGGTGGCCGTGCGCGGTGATGCTCGGTGGTGTCTTCGAAGGCCGCCGCGGCCGCGAGCACGGTGGGCTCGGCGAGGCGTGGCCCCGTGAGCTGAATGCCCACGGGCAGCGCGGGCCGTGTCTCGGTCGCGGGGCTCAGGCCCGCGGGAATCGAGATCGCAGGGAGGCCCACGAGGTTGGCCCCCACGGTGAAGATATCCGCGAGGTAGAGCGCCAGCGGGTCGTGGTCGTGGGCGCCTCGGCTGAACGCAGGACCGGGTGCGGTCGGTGAGGCGAGCAGATCGCACCGCTCGAACGCCGCCTCGTAGTCACGGGCGATGAGCTGCCGCACCTTCTGCGCTTGGCCGTAGTACGCCTCGTAGCTGTCTTTGCGGAGCACGTACGTGCCGAGCAAGATCCGCCGCTGGACCTCCGCCCCAAAGCCTCTTTCGCGCGTCGCTTCGTAGGTCTGCTGGAGGGTGGGGCGAGCCTCCCGATGGCCGTAGCGAATGCCGTCGTAGCGCGCGAGGTTGCTGGCCGCTTCCGCGGTGCACAGCACGTAGTAGGTGGCCACCGCATGAGCGGCGTGTGGCAGGTCGACATCGACCACGGTTGCGCCTGCGCTGCGCATCGCTGCGAGGGCCTCATCGAACGCCTGTGCGACCGTGGGGTCGAGCCCTTCGTGCTCGAGCGCGCTGCGGTGCACGCCGATGCGCATGCCCTTCATCCCTCGCTCGCACGCGGCAAGGTAGTCGGGCACGGGAGCGTCGAGGCTCGTGGCGTCGTGTGGATCTTGTCCCGCCAGTGCTTGGAGGAGCACGGCGGCATCGCGGACATCGCCCGCCAGCGGCCCCGCTTGGTCGAGGCTCGACGCGAACGCGATCATCCCGTGGCGGCTGACCCGGCCATAGGTTGGCTTGAGGCCCACCACGCCGCAGAAGCTCGCGGGTTGCCGAATGGAGCCGCCCGTGTCCGAGCCGAGCGCAGCGGCACAGCTTCGCACGGCCACGGCCGCGGCCGACCCTCCCGAAGAACCGCCTGGCACATGCTCGAGTGACCACGGATTGAGGGCCGGCGCGTACGGGGTGTTTTCGTTGGTCGAGCCCATCGCGAACTCGTCCATTGCGAGCTTGCCTGTGAGCACTGCGCCCGCGTCGACCAAGCGGGCCGCGTGTGTGCCTTGGTACGGCGGCCGCCAGCCTTCGAGGATCCGCGAGCCGCAGCGGGTCTCGATCCCCTTGGTGATGAAGATGTCTTTGAGCCCAATCGGCACACCCGCGAGCGGTCCCACGGTCTCGCCCTTGGCGATAGCCGCATCGATCGCTTCGGCCTGGGCGCGCGCCTCCTCGGTGGCCCGCACTAGATACGCGTGCACCTGCGGCTCCGTTGCGTCGGCGCGTGCCTCGAATGCGTGCAGCACATCCGTCGCGCGGAGCGAGCCATCGCGGACGCGGGCGGAAATCTCGCGGACCGAGAGCGTTGTAATCGCCGTCGCCACGGGTCAGTCCTCCTTGAACTTCGGGACGACGATCTGGTCGTCACGAACCGCGGGTGCACCCTCGAGGGCAGCGTCGCGCGGAAGGGTGGCCGCGGCGACATCGTCACGCAGGCCGCTGCCCTCGCGCGCGGTGGGCAGATACTCGGGGACACCTTCCGTATTCACCGCGGACAGCTCGCCGAGGTAGCCGAGGATCGGCCCAAGCTGCGCGGCGAATCGTTCCGCCTCATCCTCGCGCAGCGACAGCCGGGCGAGGGCCGCCAGCTCGTGACACTCTTTGCGTGAAACAGTGGTCATGGGTGTTCGGCGCGGCAGCGTAGCAGCGGCCCGCGACTCCCGATTAAACCCATTGATTTTGCTGCTTTTGCCCGTCCCGCGAAGTTCTGCCTGCTACGCTCGTGCTGCGATGTCTTGGACTCGGATGCTGCCCGTGGTGTTGGGGCTTGGCGCATGCGGCCCCACGATCATCGTGCCCGAGGGCGACGACACGACCGACACCGACGCCCCCGCGCCGCCCCCAAGCCAGAGCACGACGACCCCCGTTCCCGTCCCGCCTGGTCCCGGCCCCGACGACGATGGCCCCGACTCGACGAGTGGCTCGAGCGACGATGGCGACGGCGTGACCACCGAGCCGCGACCTCCCATCCCCGACTTCGGCGGCCCCGCGTGTGTGCCACTGGGCGGTCAATGCCTCGCCCCGAGCGACTGCTGCGAGGGCCAGTGCTTTGTGCTCCAGGGTCCATTCGGCGGAGTCTGTTCCGAGTGCGACGCCGACGAGGACTGCGAGTACGGCTGCGAAGATGGCTGGCCCCTCGACTTCCTGCCCGCAATCTGCGGCAACGGCGAGATCGGATCACGCTGCGAGACCTCGGACGCATGTGTGCCCGGCCTCGTCTGCGCGCCCTTCATACAGATGCCTGGCGTCCTCGAGACCAACGTCTGTAGCGGATGCGTCGAAGACGACGATTGCCCCAGTGGCCTCCACTGCGCCCCGCAGTATGCCCCGAGTCTGTTTATCGGCTTTCGAGCGTGCGTCGGCCCGATGTCCCAGCCGATGGGCGGTGGCTGCCTCGGCGACGAGGAGTGCGCTGAGGGCCGCTGCGCCGAGGCGTTGCTCAGCGGCCTGGTCGCCGTCACCGTATGCTCCGAGTGCACCGTCGACGCCGATTGCGACAGCGGCCGATGCATCCAGCCCGAGGTGATCGTCGATGGCGGCGGGGTGCACCTCGAGCAGGGCTACTGCGCCTGAGCTTCATGTCCGTCGCCGACTCAGTCGCCGCGATCTTCAAGGCGGAGTCCCACAAGGTGCTCGCGACGCTCGTCCGTCTGCTCGGCGATCTCGATACCGCCGAGGAGGCGACGCAAGAAGCGTTCGCGGTCGCGTTTGAGCGATGGCCCCGTGATGGGATCCCGAACAACCCGCGCGCGTGGCTGGTGTCCACGGGGCGGTTCAAGGGCATCGATGCGCTACGCAGGCGCGGTCGTGGTGAAGCCTTGGTGCGAGAGCTGGCCCGTGCCGAGGCCGAGACCGAGACCGAGACCGAAGCCGAGCTCGATCGCGAGCCGTCGGCGGAGCTGCACGACGACCAGCTCCGCCTCGTGTTCACGTGCTGCCATCCCGCGCTGCCTATCGATGCACGCGTGGCCCTGTCGCTGCGCGAGGTCTGTGGGCTTCGCACCGACGAGATCGCGCGGTGCTTCTTGGTCTCCACCGAGGCGATGAAGAAGCGAATCACGCGGGCCAAGACTCAGGTACGCGACGACAAGATCCCCTACGAGATTCCGTCGCGCGACAGGCTGAAGGAACGCCTCGCGGCGGTGCTGCACGTGGTCTACCTGGTGTTCAACGAAGGCTACGCCGCGACCTCGGGCGACGACCATATCCGCCACGAACTTACGGGCGAGGCGTTGTTTCTCAGTCGCTTGATCGTGGAGCTCATCCCCGAGCCCGAAGCTATCGGCCTGCTCGCGTTGCTGCTGCTCCACCAGTCTCGCAGTGCGGCGCGGGTAGACGGCGAAGGGAACATCATCCCGCTCGAAGACCAGGATCGGTCGCGCTGGGACTCAGCGTTGATCACCGAGGCACAGCTCCAGCTCCAGCGGGCGATCATGTCGGGCCGCGTGGGGCCCTACATCTTGCAAGCGGCGATCGCTTCCGTGCACGCGGCGGCCGAGTCGGTGGAGGCGACGAACTGGGCGCTCATCGTCGACTACTACGAGATGCTGCTCCGCGTTCAGCCCGGGGCGGTTGTCGAGCTGCAACGGGCCATTGCGATCGGCATGCGCGATGGGCCAGCGGCGGGCCTCCAGCTCGTCGAGCAGCTTATCGATGGCGGCCCGCTGGGCTCGCTGCACTCGGCCCACGCCGTCCGTGCGGACTTTGCTCGACGCCTGGGACAGCGCGAGACGGCCATTGCAGCGTATACAAGAGCGCTCGCGCTGACCCGCCAAGCGCCCGAGCGGCGGTACCTGAAGGCGCAGCTCGAAAAAATCTCAGAATAAAAGTCCCCGCCTGTCCCCGCGCGGGCTCGCCGTTCGACTACGCCGCAGAAAGAGGAACATCGAGATGCAGTTTTTTGTGTACTTCACCAAAGCCGAAGGCCAGTCCATGAACCCACCGAGCCCCGAAGGCATGGCGGCGATGGGCAAGCTGATGCAGGAGTCGATGAGCTCGGGGCTGATCGTCGCGACGGGTCAGCTTGGAAAATCAACGACACACGTGCGCCTTGAAGAGGGGACCGTCTCCGTTACGGATGGGCCATTTATCGAGGGCAAGGAGCTGATCCCAGGCTTTACGATCATCGAGGTCGACACGAAGCAGGCGGCGATCGAGTGGGTGACCAAGCTCCGCACGTGCATGGGCAACGGCACGCTTCGGATGGCGCCGATCCACATGGGCGACCGCGATCACTGCGACTAGCATCCTGCCCGTACGACGTTGGCGAGGGCGCGCGTTGGTGCGTGCGTCTCGCCGCGGCGTGCGACCTCGTGTCGGTCGAGGTGCAGAGATCTCCGTACATGGGGATGCCCCGCGGCGTCCGATGCCGCCGATCCGCGGCGTTTGGGCGGCGTGGGATCGTCTTGCGGGCTCGTTGGATCTTGCCGCCCGCGCCGCAGCGCGATCTTCCGATCACGCCACGGGATCGCCGCGGTGTTCTGGACCACGGGTTTGCGTCCAACGCGCGCGAAGAGGATGGCCCCATCGACCGATTCACACCAGGCACTGAGGGCCTTGAAAACTCGGTTCCGTGACAGGCTGTCCGTGGCGGGGTAGGGTTTTGGACGTGAGGTCGCCAGGGCATCGACTGGCCGCGCTCGCCCTCGCCACCGCGGCGATGGGCGCAAGTGGTTGCATTGGAGACGACGTCGGTAGTCGTCCCGATGTTGGCAATGAGGTCGGTCAGCTTCGGCTTGGTCGGGTCCACGTTGTCCTCGAGCCCGAGGCCGCCCATCTCGCCGAAGATGATCTCGACGAGGCCGACGCCCTGGAGATCACCGCTCGCTTTGCGTTCGTGCAGGGGCTCGACGAAGACTTCGCCCGCGCGCGGATCGACATGCCGCTGCTCGCCACCGATGTGGTGCGACCGAGCGACTGCATCGCGTCCGATCAACTCGTGACGGTGGAGTCCGAGGTGAGCGGCAGCGATGTCCAAGAACTTCAGCTCGTGGATGCGGGCAACCTCAACGTGCAGCTCGGCGGCCAGGACGTCGAAGTGCCGCTGTCGCTGGTGCCCGACCTGCTCCCGTATATGCACGGAGTGGAGTACCTCTATTACGGCGAGGAACTGCCTGCGGATTTCTCCGAAGGTGGCCGCGTTGTGGTCGAGGCCCAGGGCTCACAGACCGAAGAGCTTCCGCCGTTTAGGGCGGAAGGGGTCGTGCCCGCTGCGCTCGCGCTGCATGTGACCGACACCGATCTTCGCGAGCTGACCAAAGATGTCCTTGTGCTGCGCTGGCAAGGCGAAGAAGACGACGACGACCTCATCACCGTGCGTCTCACGGGGCTGCAAGGCGGCGAGCCCGTGGGGGCGGAGCTCACGTGTGTGCTCTCCGATGTCGGCCAGACCCGGCTGTCGTTCGATAGCTTGCGCCCGCTCGGCCTGATGCTCGATGCGGAGGCGCTGCAGATCACGGCAAGCCGCCTCCAGTCGTCGAGCTTTGATGCGGGCGACTTTGCGGGCAGCGAGCTGTTCGTAGAGCGACGCGAGTCGCTCGTGCTGCCGCTGCGCTGATGCCAAGAGCCTGGGCCGCTCACTGGCTCGGTGTGCGCACTCGATGACCGCGCTGCGCGTCGTGCTCAAGCTGCGCAAGCGTTCGTTCGGCGTCGAGGGGCAGCGCAAAGCTGTGCCAGGGGATCATCTCCTCGAGCGTCGCCCGACACATCGCGGCGAACGGGCCACCATCGGATGCAAGCTCGGCGACGATCTGTAGTGCGCGCACGAGCTTGGGCCGCAGCGCCTCGGCGGGAGGCTCTTGGCCATCGCCGATCCACAGACCCACGCAGGTGAGGAGGCCGATGACGATCTCCCGCTGTCGCTGTCGCTCTTCGCGGAGCGCGGGGCGGTTGAGGCCGAGTCCCTTGATCGTGTCGTAGCCGCGGATCGAGACGGGGGCCGCGTACGCTCTGCGAAAGCGAATGTGGGCGCGTGGCTCCTCGACGCCAGGGTCGATGAACATCGGCCGCTCTTCGAGAATGCGCCACGCATCATGATGCGATCGCACGCGGCGCTCGTCGTGCTCAAGGGGAAAGACGTCACGCTTATGGTGGCGGTTGCACTGGGTGCAGGCCAGATAGAGATTGGACCACTCGTAGGCGAGCCAGTAATAGCCGGGTGCTTCGCCCTCGTGATCGGTGGATTGCCGCACGGACCCCGTTGGCCGAAAGTGCTCGACGTCGGAGAACGAGCAGTGGTCGAGCTTCGACTCGCAAAAGCAGCACTTGCCGTGTTGGGCGGCACGCAAGGTCGCACGCACTTCGGGGGCGCCAAACACCGTGCGATCGAATCGTAGCCGCGGCGGATCGCGAGCATCCATCAGCGTGCAGGCCTCGGTCTTGAGCTGTCGTCCGCGCTCTTGCAAAACGGGAGGGGCCGCCTGTGGCTTGTCGATGCGGATCACGACGATCGCCCTCGGGTGTCCTGCGCTGCGGTGGTCAGCTCGTGGATGAGCGACCACGCCTCCCGATCGCGCGCCGTGTCGCCCGATGCGAGGGTGGCGAGCTTCTTGTCCAATGCACAAAGCTCGGCGGATTCTTGATCGGTCGGCGCGTCGAGCATCACGAGCTGTCGCTGACGATCGAACAGCGCCTCCACGGCAGCCGGTCGGGCGCTGCGAAGACCGAAGAGATCGCTCGTCAGGATCTGATCGACTCGCCACCCTTGGACCTGCTGTGGATCGTTGATGATCTGAACGTGATCGCCTTTGCGTCGAAGCACCGCGACGTTGGCAACACTCTGGCTCTGCATGACCAGCGGGCTGAGGGCCGTGGCGACGAACTGCACATTGGGGAACAGGCCGTCGAGGAAGCTGGTGATCTTGCGCTGCCATCGTGGGTGCAGGTGCAGGTCGATCTCATCGACGAGCACGATGGCCGCGCCATGCATGGGATTGTCGAGGTCGGGATAGGCCTCGAACATTCGGGCCGCCACATCCACCACCCACGCGATCATGGTCCGATAGCCGAGGCTCAGGTTGCGGAGGTTCACCCAGCCGTAGGGCGTTCGGACCTCTACGCGGGGCCGCGGTGGATCCTCGGACAAGCCCGCCTCGCGAATCTCTTCCACGTCGGGCAGCAGGGCAATGAGTGCATCCTTTATAGTGTCGCGTCGGGCGATCGCTCGGGCACTGCCGTTGCTACGCGCGGCGTAGTCGGCCTGGAGTAGCCACTCCACCGCGTTGAGCAGCGGAGTATCGGCGGTGAACAAGGAGTCGCCGGCCTTGAACACACCGCGGCGCTCCAAGCTGCCCGTCCCCAAGCGGCGGGTGGCGCCGTAGCCACAGCAAAGGACAGGATGCGCGGGGGTTGGAAACGAACTCGTCGCGCTGTGGCCGAGGTCGTCGAGCACCTGTAGCTCCGCCTCCCGAACATCCGCGACGTGGTCGGGCTCAAGCCCAGGGCGAAAGTCGAGCTGCGCCGACATTCGCCCGCGTCGGTCGCGATGACGGGCGCCAGGTACCCGCGGAAGGTTCATCCCACGCGGAGTGGGGGAGACCACGCCGTCTTCGGTGTGCACATCGGGCGCCAACGCGTACAGGCACTGGAGCACCGTGGTCTTGCCAACGCCATTGTCTCCGAGCAACACGGTCCACTTGGCGGGTCGGCCCTCGTGCATCAAGTCGAGCTGCTGGGGGGGCCCGAAGCAACGCAGGTCTTGCAATGTCACCGAGCAAAAGTAGGCGGGGATCGGCCGAATTTTTCGCGTGTCTACCGAGGAACCCACGACGACAAGTCTAGCAGCCCGTGGTGAAACCCAGCGCCGCCCCTCGCTCGTCCTTTTTGCCGCTGGGGGCGTCGCCAAAACTTGCAGTACGCCCAGTACAGCGGCGTTTCGGCTCCTACCCAGCGACAAAAAATACTTCGCGAGGAGCAGCACTGGGTTTCACCACGGGCTGCTAGATTGCGGAGGAGTCGATGCCACGGTACACGCGCGTTCTACCGTGGTCGACCGACTGCTTACGGGCTTGATGCATGCTTAGAAACGTCCCCTCGATACTCCTTGTGCTCGCATGTGGCCTGGTTCCTTCGGGCTGCCAAACGTTCGTCGCCGATCACTGCGCCAACAACCGCGGCGACAGCGACTGCGACGCGGGCATGTTCTGTAGCGCCTGCACGCTCGACAACCACGGCTGTGTCGCCGAACTCCCCGAGGACTCCTCGTGCCATCACCCGGGTGGCGTCGCCTCGGACTCGAGCGGCGGAGCGTCCGACGGTCCGTCGACCACCACGGTGACCACCACCGCGACCGATGACGCCGACACGACGGCGGGCAGCACGACCTCCACGGATCCAGACAGCACCACGGATGGTCCGATCCCGAGCTGCGAGGAGATGGGCAACACGTGTATCGAGGAGCCGCCCGTGGGGTTTGCGGTCCGCCCGTTTGCCTGGCTCACCACGAAGGCCGGCGCGCCCTCAGGCTGCGTGGCGCCCTATGACGCGGACGCTGCGGTTATGACGTTCACCGACCTTGCCGCTCCCGCGGCGGATTGTCCCTGTGACTGCGGGCTACTCACGGGAGCGAGTTGTGGCGGCGGAGAGGTGCAGCGCTACACGAATTCAACCTGTGTAGGAGGAGCCGCCTCCACGTTGGCCCTCAGCAACGGCTGTAATCCAGTCGTCGGTTCGTGGGCGCCCTCTGGCTATTTTCGTTACAACCACTCCGTCATCGAGGGGGGGGCCTGCGACCCGCAGTTTTCCGTCGAAACGGAGCCGGCCCAGTACTCCACAACGCACACCGCGTGTACGGCTGCCCTGGAGCAGGGTCAGTGCGGAACGGGGGAACTGTGCGCCCCGACTCCCGACGACCCATACCCCGCTCAGTGGTGTGTGTGGATCGAGGGGGATGTCGAGTGCCCCGCGGACTCGATGTACACGGAGCGGTTCTTGACCCATCGCGATATCGAAGACGATCGCAGCTGTTCGCTATGCGAATGCGAGGTCCCCGACCTCGAATGCATGGGTTCTACGACGCAGCTCGTCACCGAAGCCGACTGTATCGGCGGTTTTTCGGCGGGCAATATTTCCAACGGTGCCTGCGCTCAAGGGCTCGGCGGTCTCGCGATCGAGGCCGTTTCCCACAACGTCGGGACGCTGCCCACCGATACCTGCGACGCCAATACGCCGACGCCCACGGGCCAGGCGGTGCCGACCAATCCCGTCACGTTCTGCTGCACGCCGTCGCGCTGAGCCGCGAGGGCCTCGGCACGGGGCCCTCCGTCCGTTGTCGCTGCGACGGAACACCACGAATTGAAAAACGCCGCCCCTGTCGGGGCGGCGTTTTTTCTTCGTCACACGATGTGCGGTGAGCTAGTTCGCGGCGCAGCGAAGCTGCGCTTGCAGCCAGGATTGCTCCTGATCGAGGTCGCGGAACTCCGCCGCGGTGATCGGGCCGCTGTACTTGGCCAGCTCGCCCGTGACCTCGGAGAGTCGAGTGCGGGCCGCTTCGGTGTCGATCTCGTCGGGGCCCAGTGCGCGCTCGCAGAGCAGCACAACGTGGCCATCTTCGGTCACCTCGAGGAAGCCCGAGCCGACAGCCAGCCGCACGGCTCCATCACTGCCGCGGAACCGAACAACGCCGGGCTTCACCGCGGTAACGAAGGACACGTGCTCGGGGAGCACGCCGAGCTCGCCGAGCAGACCCGGAATCTCGACTCCGGGTACGTCAACGTCCTCATACTTGGCCCCGCGAGGGGTCAGGATGTCGAGCTTCATGCGATCGGCCATGGCGTGGTTCCTCTACTACTCGCCCTTGGCGGCGAGCTTCTTGCCCTTTTCGCGGGCCTCGGCGGCGCCGCCGACAAAGCGGAACGCGTCCTCGGGCAGGTCGTCGTGCTTGCCCTCAAGGATCTCCTTGAACGAGGAGACCGTGTCCGCCAGCTCGACGAACTTGCCGGGCATGCCCGTGAACTGCTCAGCGACGTGGAACGCCTGCGACAGAAATTGCTGGATGTTGCGGGCGCGCTGGACGGTGAGCTTGTCTTCCTCGGACAGCTCGTCCATGCCGAGAATCTTGATGATGTCCTGAAGCTCCTTGTACTTCTGGAGCGTCTGCTGGACACCGCGGGCGACCTGATAGTGCTCCTCGCCGACGACCTCGGGGGTGAGAATCGTGGAGGTGGAGTCGAGCGGGTCGACGGCCGGGTAGATGCCGATCTCGGTGAGACCACGCGAGAGCACGGTGGTCGCATCAAGGTGAGCAAAGGCCGTGGCCGGGGCCGGGTCGGTAAGGTCATCCGCGGGAACGTAGATGGCCTGCACCGAGGTGATGGAGCCCTTGGTGGTCGTCGTGATCCGCTCTTGGAGCACGCCCATCTCGGTGGCCAGCGTGGGCTGATAACCCACCGCGGAGGGGATACGACCGAGGAGCGCCGAGACCTCGGAGCCCGCCTGGGTGAAGCGGAAGATGTTGTCGATGAACAACATCACGTCCTGGCCCATCTCGTCGCGGAAGTACTCGGCGATCGTGAGGGCGGACAGGGCGACGCGAGCACGGGCGCCGGGAGGCTCGTTCATCTGGCCGTAGACCAGGGCCACCTTCGACTTCTCCGTGTCGATGCTCTTGACCTCGCGGGTGTCGTGGTCCCAGTCGGCCGAGATGACGTCGGACTCGATCATCTCGAAGTAGAGGTCGTTACCCTCACGAGTACGCTCGCCGACGCCGCCGAACACGGAGAAACCACCGTGCTTCTTGCCGACGTTGTTGATGAGCTCCATCAGCAACACGGTCTTGCCGACGCCAGCGCCGCCAAACAGGCCGATCTTGCCACCACGTCGGTACGGCGCGAGCAGGTCGATGACCTTGATGCCCGTGACGAACGGCTCGACCTTGGTGCTCTGCTCCACGAAGGGAGGAGCCTTGCGGTGAATCGGCCAGCGCAGATCGGCCCCGACGTCACCCTGCTCGTCGACCGGCTTGCCGATCACGTTCAAGATCCGTCCGAGGGTCTTGGTACCCACGGGCACGGTGATGGCCTTGCCCGTGTCCTTGACGCTCATGCCGCGAACGAGCCCGTCCGTGGAGTCCATCGCGATTGCGCGAACGGTGCGCTCACCGAGGTGGAGGGCCACCTCGACGACGAGGTTGTCCTCTTCGTCGGAGATCGACGGGTTGGTGATCGTCAGGGCGATGTTCGCCTCGGGAAGCTCGCCGTCGAACTCAACGTCGACAACAGGACCGATGACCTGAAGGATTCGTCCCGTGCGCTGCGCGGAGAGCCCGGCTTTCGCGGGGCCAGCGGCAGGCTTGCCCGCGTTGCTAAACAGCGGAGCCTTTGGGGTGGCGGGGGCCGAAGGGGTCTTCGGGGCGTCGGGGCTACCAGGATTGGAGGGAGTGGTCGTCGACATGGCTCTTGCGCTTTCAGACGAGCAAAGAACGGTGGCTCAGCCCTTGAGGGCTTCGGCGCCGCCGATGATCTCCATGAGCTCGGTGGTAATGGCGGCCTGGCGCTCGCGGTTGTATTCGAGGGTCAGGTCGGCGATGAGGCCGGAGGCGTTGTCGGTGGCGGAGTCCATCGCCACGCGGCGGGCTGCGATCTCGGCCGCAACCGAGTTGAACATCGCCTGCTGGATAAGGGATTCGACCGCGACCGGCACAAGGTGCTGGAGGATCGAGGTTCGATCGGGCTCGAAGGTGGGCTCCTGGGTGGAGGCATCACCTGCGTCTTCGTCGGGGGAGAGCGGCAGGAGCTGGACCTCCCGCGGCGTTTGATTGAGCACGCTGACGAAGTGGTTGTAGAGAAGGACGACTCGGTCAACGCGGATCGCCTTGTCATCGGACAAGAACGACTCCATCGCTGAAGAGCCGAGCGTCTTGCTCAGATCGACAAGGGTCTTGTCGTCGGGGGCACCGTGTAGCCGCTCCCCGATGTCCTCGCCGTAGTGGCGGAAGTACGACTGGGCCTTGCGACCCACCGCCATCAACAACACCTCGCGGCCCTCTTTGCGCTCCTTCTCCAAGAAGCGCTGAGCGGCGCGGTTGATGTTCGTGTTGAAGCCTCCGCAGAGACCACGGTCAGCGGTCATCGCGATGAGCAACGTTCGCTTGACCTCGCGGCTCTCGAGCAGCGGGTGGGCGTTCTTGCGATCGGCGGGGTCGATCCCACCTGCAAGATGTTGCATGACCTCGTGCATCCGCTCGCCGTAGGGGCGCGCGGCCATCAACGCGTTTTGGGCCTTGCGCAGTCGGGCCGCAGCGATCTGGCTCATCGCGGAGGTGATCTTCCGCGTGTTCTTGACAGACGCGATACGTCGTCGAAGTTCTTTGAGGTTCGCCATCGGAAAACTCGTGGTCGGGATGCGGGGGGACCGAAGGCCCGCCCCGTCAGCTCAGGTGCTTAGGCCTTGAAGGTCTTCTTGAACGCGGCCAGAGCGTCGGCAAGCTCGCCTTCGATCTCTTTGAGCTGCTTCTTGCCCGCGGTGCCGATCTTCTCGACCAGCGCGGCGCGGTTGTCTTGCAGCCACGCGTGCATCTCGCTCTCAAAGCGACCCACCGCGCTCACCTCGTACTCGTCGAGGTAGCCCTTGGTGCCCGCGAAGATCGAAGCGACCTGGAGGGCGACGTTGAGCGGTGCGTACTGGGCCTGCTTGAGCAGCTCTACCAAGCGCTGACCACGGTCGAGCTTGGCTCGGGTGGAGGCGTCGAGGTCGGAGGCGAACTGAGCGAAGGCCTCCAGCTCGCGGAAGCTCGCCAGCTCGAGGCGCAGCGTGCCCGCGTACTTACGCATCGCGGGAACCTGGGCGGAACCACCGACGCGAGAGACGGAGAGACCAACGTTGACGGCGGGGCGGATACCACGGTGGAAGAGCTGGCTCTCCAGGTAGATCTGGCCGTCGGTAATCGAGATCACGTTGGTCGGGATGTACGCCGAGACGTCGCCCGCCTGGGTCTCGATGATGGGAAGGGCCGTCAGCGAGCCCGCGCCCTCTTTGTCGGAGAGCTTGCACGCGCGCTCGAGCAAGCGGCTATGCAGGTAGAAGACGTCGCCTGGGTACGCCTCGCGGCCCGGCGGGCGGCGAAGGAGCAGCGAGAGCTGGCGATAGGCGACAGCCTGCTTGCTGAGGTCATCGTAGATGAGCAGGGCGTGCTTGCCGTTGTCGCGGAAGAACTCACCGATGGTGACGCCCGCGTACGGTGCGAGGAACTGAAGCGGCGCCGACTCAGAGGCAGTGGCGGAGACGACGATGGAGTACTCCATCGCGCCCTCGCGGCGAAGACGATCAACGACGGTGGCAACGGTCGACTGCTTCTGACCGATCGCCACGTAGACGCAGATCATGTTCTGCCCCTTCTGGTTGATGATCGTGTCGATCGCGACGGCGGTCTTGCCCGTCTGGCGGTCGCCAATGATGAGCTCGCGCTGACCACGACCGATGGGGATCATCGAGTCGATCGCCTTGAGGCCGGTCTGCATCGGCTCGTGCACCGACTTACGCTCAATGATGCCGGGAGCCTTGATCTCGACGAAGCGAGTCTTGTCGGTCTCCAGCGGCCCCTTGCCGTCGATGGCCTCGCCGAGCGCGTTGACCACCCGACCGATGAGCGCGTCGCCCACGGGTACGGACATGATCTTCCCGGTCCGCTTGACCGAGTCGCCCTCTTTGATGAGGTTGTCGTTGCCAAGAAGAGCGGCACCAACGTTGCCTTCTTCCAGGTTGAGGACCAGGCCCCGCACGCCGTGCGGGAACTCGAGCAACTCGCCGGCCATGGCGTTGTTCAGGCCGTCCATGCGGGCGATACCGTCACCCACGGTGAGGACCGTGCCCGTCTCTTCTACCGAGAGCGAGTTGTCGTAGCCCTGGACCTGCTCACGAATGATGCGGCTGATTTCGTCGGCGCGGATTTCCATGACGTTTTCCGTTGTCTAGCTGCGCAAGGAGGTCTTGAGCTGAGTGAGGGCGGAGCGGACGCTGCCGTCGACTACGTACGAGCCGACTTTTGCGACCACGCCCCCGATAAGCTCGGGGTCGACCGAAGTGGATGCGATGACCTGCTTGCCCGTTGCCTGTTCGAGCGCTCGCTTGATCTTGTTCAGAGCGTCGGGGGCGAGGGGAGAGGCCGAAGTGATCTCGGCGTTAACTCGGCCCGCGGCTTCGTCCGCCATGCGACGGTAGGCGCGGGCAATGTCGGGGACACCATTGATGCGGCCGCGGTCCAGCACGTAGTGCAGGAACTTGCCGAGCAGGGCGTCTCCGCTCACGCGACGAAGGAGTCCGTCGATGAGCTTCTTGCGGTCGGCCACGCTGAAGCGCTCTGCGGCGAGCACCGTGAGCGCCGTCTGGCCGTAGGTGTCGGGCGTGCGGCACACAGAGGCGAAGGTGTCGAGGTCCTTGGCGAGCTTGTCGCGTTGGATCGGGGTCTGCACCAGGCCGATGAGGGCACGGGCGTAGCGGCGAGCAAGGCTTCCAGGAATCATGAGGAGTGACCTCCGAAGTCGACTTGGGCGAGCTGGCCGACGTAGCTGTCGACCATGCCCCGCTGATCGGCGGGCGTCATCTTCGCGCGAAGCAGAGCCTCTGCGCGCTCGACGGCCCGGTCGACGATCTCCGCCTCGAGCTGACGTCGGCGGCTGGCCGCCTCGCGCTCGGCCGACGAGATTGCGGCGGCCTTGATCTGCTCGGCCTCTTTTTCGGCCGCGGCAATGATGCGCTTGCGGTCTGCCTCGCCCCGCTCCTTGGCTTCCGCCATGAGCGACTCGATCTCAGCATCGAGCGAGTCGAGCTTTTCGCGGTACTCGGCAAGCACGCTCTGCGCTTCGTCGCGAGCCGTGGTGGCCTTGTCGATCTCGCTCTTGACGGTGTCGTGCTTCTGCGCCGTGCGAGCGCGAAGCTTGGAGAACATCAGCTTCTCCAGGATCCACATGAGGATCGCGAAGTTGATGAACGCCCATACGAGACCGAGGTTGCCCGTGTGTCCGAAGACCGGGGTGATCCACTCGATGCTCTCGAAGCCGCCGTGCCCACCCTCTGCGGGGCTGGCCATCGCGACGGCGGGTGCCACGATGGAGGAAGCGACGCACACGAACGTGGTGACGACGGCGAAGCGGTTGCGGCTCATGACGCCCTCCCAAGCAGCTTGGTGGTGATCTCGTCCGCGAGCTCGTCGACCTTCGTGCCCAGCGCGGTGCGGGCTTTATCGGTCTCGGCTGCGATGCGCTCGCGCTCTACCGCGAGCGAGGCGTTGGCTTCGCTGCGGGCGGTGGCCAGCTTCGTCGCCTGCGCGGCCTCTTCCTCTTTGCGAGCCTCGGAGCGAACCCCGTGGGCCTTTTCGCGGGCGGCATCCAGGCGCACGGCGTAGTCGGCCGACAGCTCGTCCGCCTCGGCACGCATTCCCTTAGCCTTCGCCAGCGATCCCTCGACGGCTTCGGCGCGGCGGGCCTGAGCCTCGAGCCAGGGCTTGAACAGCATGGGCCCAAGGATCACGACGAGCGCGATGTAGATGCCACCTTGGATAAAGAAGGTCCCGTCGATATCGACGACGGGGATGGCGAGTAGGGTGCTTGCGAGGTCCATCGACGCGGGACAGTGCCGGCCGAGGCCGACGGAAGGAGCGGGGTCCGACGTTTGGCGAAATTGGCGTCCTAGGTGGCCGCAAACCGTTGAAATCGGTAGAGCACCCCGCGTGGCGCGGCGGCTAGCTACCACTTCACCGCAAGCCCGTCAACGGGCCGACAGGCGGTGAGGAGAGCCCCTGGGGCTCGGTTTTCGGCGCTCGATAGCGTGGTCGCGTGCACTCGCGGGGCGGCGCCGCGGGGCCGTGAGCTTTCGGACCTGAGCGGTGGCCCTCGACGGGCTCGGATCTACGGGTTGCTCGGGGCGTCCGACGGCGAATCGTCGGCCGCTGCGTCCGCCGCGAGGGGCGCATCGCCGCTCGTTTGCTGCATCTGGCAAGTGCCGTCGAACAACGCCCCGCGCTCGATCTCCAGGCTGGGCGCGTGGAGCGTGCCCTTGACCGAGGCCGTTGGGGTCAGCTCGATCCGTGTCGTCGCCTTGAGGTCGCCTTCGACTCGGCCCGCCACCCGGATGATCGATGCGTGAATCTGCGCGGTGACCGAGGCGGTCTCGCCCACGATGAGCGTGCCCTCGGTCCGAATCTCCCCCGAGAAATCGCCGTCGATCTGGACCGTGCCCTCGAAGGTGAGCTTTCCATCGAAGGCGCTCCCCTTAGCCAAGATTGTGATGATCTCCTCTGGCGCGCTCATGGCGTTTTCCCTCATGCAGCGCGGATGCGGCCCGATGGCTGGCGCACGATCGCGCGCCTTTGGGCCACAATGGAGCCTCCGTCGTTGCGTGCGCAACCTATCTGGGATCGCCCCTGGCCGCCTACTGCCTAGGCGTTCAGATGTGGCTCGAATGGGTCATTGAGCCTCGTTTCCCTGCTTTGCCCATGGCCAATCGACCCGGTCTGGCCTAGGCTGCAAGGCGGTGGCGCTTAAGCCGGAAGACAGCGCGGAGCCCGACCGCTCAGGGGAGCCGCAGCCTGGGCGCGACGGGATGACTCCGACCGAGCAGTTGGCGAGTTGCTTTGGTCGCGCGAGACCCGTGCTTCAAGCACTGGTGGCGGGCGTTGATCCGGGCGATGCGCTCGTGGTCGCGACCGATCGCAAAGGCTTTCCCGTCGCACAACGTGTACTGCGAAGGCCCCGCGACTTACCGCGTGCGTTGGTCATCGGCCGACACAACCGCTGCGCGCTCTCAATCCCCAACGATAACCGGGTGAGCCTCCGACACGTGTTGCTCACCGCGTGGCCAGGCGACGGACCCATTCGTTACCGCGGCTACGATCTCGGCGGCCGCGCGGGCGTCTTGCTCGCCGACGGCAAGCGAGTGCCGGGCTTCTCCTTTCAGGGGCATGGCCTCATCAGCCTCGGTCGCACGGTCGTATTCGTAGCGCCCGGCGGGCCCGAAGGCGTCGAGCTGCTCGACGGCTCCGACAACGATGCGTTCCGCAATCTGACGGGGCTCGATCCCTCGGGCACGGGCATGCGTCTGGCGATGAGCGCGACGTCGGAGCCCGGCGTTGCGCAGCTCGGTGTCGATGAGCCGCGCGAGTACGGTGGCTATCGCGGCCTCGATGTCGAAGCCCGGCCGCAGCCACGAGGTGTCCTGCGCTTGCGGTCGACCAAGCCCTCGGGGCGCGGTGAAGAGAGCCGCGAGCTCGAGCTCGACAGCCGTCAGCTTCAGCGCGGCCTGCTCATCGGTCGCTACAGCGATCGCTGCTCGCTTGCGGGTCACGGGCGCAACCTGTCTCGGGTCCACGCTCTGGTCACCGAAGAAGCTCCTCGCTCGCTGCTCGTCTACGATCTGGCGAGCACCAACGGGGTACGACCCGCGGGACTCACCGAGGGGCCGAGCCACACCGTTGTGCGACTCACCGAAGAGAAGCCCGTGATGCTCGGTCACTTCGAGCTCGCGTGGGTTCCCAATCGCGCCGTGAAGCTGCACTAGATCGGCGGGTCTGGCTGGCGGGTCTGGCCGGCGACACTGGGCCGGCCGATGTCGACGGCCCTTCATCTCCGCCCGACCTACGGCTCGATGCGAATGAGCTCAATGTCGAAGATCAGCATGCCCTGCGGCTTGCCAGGCGATGTCCCGTAGGCGAGCTCCGCGGGGATCCAAAACCGACTCTTTTCGCCTTCGACCATGAGCGGCACCGCTTCTTGCCAGCCGGGGATGACGGCGTTGAGCGGGAACGTGGCCGGCGTACCGCGGGCGTAGCTGCTATCGAACTGGTTGCCGTCCGTGGTCCAGCCCTCGTAGTGCACGGTGACCTTGGCATCACGCTTGGGGTGCACGACACCTGTGCCCTCCTTGAGGATGACGAACGCGAGGCCCGTCCGGGTGCGCAGCGCATTGGGGGGCGGGGCGAGGAGCGGAACGATATCGATCGCGGCGTGCTCGACATGCTCGACCGAGACCACCTCCGCCTCGACGAGCAGTGCCCCTTGCGGTCCCGCGGGTACGTTCTCGTAGCCGAGCTTCGCAGGGATCCAAAGACGTGCGTGGGCCCCAGGCGGAAGCAAGGTCATGCCCTCCGCCCACCCGACGGGGAGCCAGTTGACGGCGAGCGTCTCGGTCTTTCCTTCGGTCGATGCCGCGATGCGGTGCCCCGCGGAGTCCCAGACGCGATAGCGCATCTCGACGCGCCCGGCCGATCCCGCGGGGCGCTGTTCCGTGTCGCCGGGTGCCAGCAGCTCGTACACGAGGCCGCTTGGGGTCGTGATGGCATTGCGCGGAGGGGTCGACGGCGGCGCATCGGCGTCTCGGGGCGCCGTGGATTCTTCGGAGGCGGCGCTGTGTTGTGCGTCGGCGTCCCTGTCCATCTGCGTGGGGGTTGCGGCGGCGGGATCCGTGCTCGCGCTTGGCGGAGCCTGGCACGCGGCGAGTGCCACGAGCGCGGCGCATCGCCACGGGCCGATCATCGCAGCACCCCGACGATCGGATCGGGATCGATGTCCTTGGCGACGTGAACCTGCACGCTCACCGACTGCGCATCGCTGAGGTCGGCTATCGGGGGCGTGAGCACGTGCGCCCCGCGGTCGGGGTCGAAGCGGACCTCGAACGATCGAGGCTGGAGCTGTCCGTCGATGATGAGGCGGGCCGAGAGCGGCGTGCGGATGGTGATCGGAGCGTCGGGTCCCGTCGCGGGATCGAGCGCGCGGAAAGGCGTCACGTGTGTCGGCTCGGCTGTGCCCGCGGGCGGAACGGTGAGTCGCACGAGCAAGGTGTCGCCCTGTTGCTCCACCTCGGCGGCCGCGCCATCGGCATTCACAATCGCAAACGGAGCCGACTCCACCTCAAACTGCTGGCGTGCGCCCGCGCTAAAGGTCGGGCCGCTGGCAACCATCCGATAGATCCCCGCGGGGAAGTCGGCGGGGACCTGCCAGTCCACGCTCCATTCGTGCTGGCGTGCAAACGCCACCGTGCCGTCCGGCCCGGGGATCGGATCGTACTGCGTCACCATTTGATAGCGCGAGTTATCGAGCGCGGTGTCGGCCCAGCCCGAGGGGCTTGGGACATCCATAAATCGTCCATCACCGCGATCGACCTGCACGATGACCCGCGGCGAGCCCAAGCTTGGATCGCCCGCGCCAAACCGAAAGTGTGCGATCTGGGTGCGCATCACATCGCCCGCGACGTCTTCGATGACCTCGCCCGCATTGAGACTCTCCTCGAAGGCTCGTGGCGTGAACGAGCCTGGCGATGCGAGCGTGGGCGACTGCTCGATGAACGGCGGCATGTCTTGGCCCATCAACATCTGCTCGACGACCGAGACTTGCGTGTCCATGAACGTGCGCGCCGCGTAGGGCCCCCACAGGCTCATCTCCGCTTCGTACCCGCCCTGAAACCAATCGTCGGGATGCGTCAGATACAGCAGGTGATCCTGCGCGTACCCAAGTCCCATGACCTGCGCAGGGTTCTTCTGTGTGGAGAGGTCCGCGACCTGACCGCGTAGGTACTGCATCACCGAGTTTGTGGGTTCGCCCGGAGCCGTGACGAGAAACAGCTCGTCGATCCGTGCGGTCGTCAGGATGCTCTGATGCGCCTCGGCGTGGGGGACATCGCCGAGCAGGATCACGTCGAGCGGCAGGCACTCCTTGGGCTCCCCCTCCATGCTGGTCGCGGGGTCGTTGTCGTTCGGCGCAGAGGGGCTCGTGCACTGCCAGCCGCCCCAGGTGTACGGCAGCTCGAGCGGGACCCCGAGCGGTGCGCCGTAAAACTCATCGCTCTCGTCGTAGCCGAAGTACTCCCAGCGCAGATCGATCCGACGGGTGTGGACGTCGAGCAAAGCATCGTCGCGCCAGTCCATCGCGTCCCACTGGTCGAGCAACGTCGGCGCCGCCGATTGCCCGAGGACCTCGGCGCGGGCGATTCCCGAGTGTCCGCGGGAGTCGCCCGCGGGGGCTGCATCACCGCCGCCCGCTTGCATGAACATCCCGATGATCGGCTCGCCATGCGCGGCAAAGAACTCCTCCTCGAACACCATCTCGAGGCCGCCCGCTGCATCCTCGGTCAGTAGCTCGTTGTCGGTGTCGAGCAACGTGCCGTGCATCGCAAAGTTGATGACGGTGGCAAGCGGGCGCCCACCCGGTCGTCGCACCGCGAGCATCATCAGGCGTGGGTCCTTGCCGTACGCAAAGTCGTTGACGTGGCGACGGTCGCGATAAACCTCGTCGTCGGGGTCCCAGTCTTCGGTGCTCGTATAGGCCCACTGCGCGGGGCCGAGGTCTTCGATCGCGGCCGCCACCGTGTCCGCGAACTCCGTCGCCATGATCGCGATGACCTCTTCGTCCGAGGTGTCGGCCCCCACCGCGCCAAAGATGTCGGGCAGTCGCCAGTAGCGTCCATGCACATGATGAGAGTGCGTCGCTGTCAAGATCACGCGTCCCGACAGATCGAGCCCATGCCGATCTTGCAGCGCGGTGACAACCGCGTCGGTCAGCCCCGACTCGCTGCTCATGAGCGGTGTCTTGAGCAGCACGAGGCGCTCGCCCGTGTTCGACTCGAGCGCGATCACCTTGATGGTGGGCAGCGAGTAGAACCCGCGCGAGCCGAAGAACGTGCCCGTCCACGGTGTGTTGGTGCCGCCCGTGCGCCCGCCGTAGCCGGCCATCGACACGCCGACAGGACGATCGAGGTAGCGAACCGCGACCCCGGCCAGCAGCCCGTCCCACGGCGGCTCGCCCGTCGTACCCGTCGTGCTCTCGTCGACGGGCCCCGTTGTGGTCGTCGCCGCGCCCGAGCTATCGAGGGCCGGCCCGGTTGTCTCGGGCGCAATCGTTGTGCCGTGCCCCGAGCTGCTGTCGGTCGTCGCCGAGCCCACCGAGTCGCCGCATGCGAAGCCCACCGAAAGTGCCCCCGCCAGCGCAAACCATCCCCTGATCCCCCATCGCATGGGTGGCAGTGTAATCCACTACTCGAGATCGGTGACGAGGTCGGAGCGGCCCAGGTGCTCGGCGACCGCGTTGGCGACCGCCGCATCGTCGTCGAGCCCGCCGATCTCGAGGTCGCTGTCGCCGTCCTCGTCGGTCACAAAGTAGCGAGCCGCGGCCTGGATCTGGCGTCGAACATGGTCGGGCGTGGTCTCGGTGACCGCCATCAACAGGCCCTCGCACGTTCGGGCAATGTCGCGCCCAAGCTCTAGATCCACGGAGGGGTCTTCGGCGGCCGCGCTCGCCAAGAGTTCGACATAGAGCCGCACCTCGCGAAGAAGGTCGTCGCTGTCTCGGAGCGGCTCGCCCAGGAGCTGGTCGAAGATCTCGCGGGCCAGACGGGGGATGCCCGCAATCGGCGAGGCCGCGGCGGGGATCACAAGCGTGGCCCCACGGCGCAGGGCGAGGCTGTCACGCATCCACGCCGAACGATGGCGCACAAAGCGAGCCCGACCGCGCTCGGCATGGGCGAGCTCGTCGCCGTCTCGCTCGAACCCAAGCTGGGTGAGCGCGCCGATCCAGGCGTCTTGGGTCACGGCCGGCTCGGCCACGACGCGCTCTACCTCGGGGTGCTCGAGCGCCCAGTCCACCACACGCCCCGCGGCTTCGCGGCCAAAGCCCTGACCCGAGAACGCGGGCAGGAGCGAGCAGTCGATCCACGCCTCGCCATCGGTGGGGCGCCCGCGCAGGCCTACGCGCCCGATCAGCACGGAGCCACCGCCAGGCCCGTGACGGGCGACGACGTACCGAACCCCCCAGCCGAGCGTGCGGGGGTTGCGATGCAGCTCCTTCATCGCTTCGTGGAGCGCGGCCTCATCTTCGGGGTTGGGCGGCCACGAGCCAGGAATGCTCGCGCCGAGCAAGGGCCCGAGCTTCTGTGGATCATCGAGCTCCACCAGCAGGTGCTGCTGGGTCGCGGTGGCGATGACAAGCCGTTCGGTCACGAGCCGACGCGCGCTGCTCATGGCGCCAAGTGTAGCCTTCGTGGGTGGTCGTCGTCAGCCGGGGCCGAACTTCCCCACCCAGATATCACCGTCGCTGCTGGTGGCATTGCGAATCTCGCCTGCGACCACGATGTTGAGCTCGGCATCGGTCGCCACCGCGGTGGCTTGATCGCGGTCGTTGCCGCGGCCGGCTACCACTTGAGACCACAGCACGTTGCCGCCCACGTCGTACTTGCGCATCCAAATATCGCTGTCGGTCTCGCTCATGCCACGGTAGCCCACGACGACAAAGTCGTTGTTGGCGTCGGCGGCCACGGCAAAGCCCTGGTCGTTGACGACCGCGGGCCCGCCGAAGCGCACGTGCCACTGGTACTCACCGTCGCCGCTGAAGCGTCCGAGCCATACGTCTTGGTTGTCGCCCGTGACCGGGGTCTGGCCGGCCACCGCCACGCTGCCGTCGGGGGCCACCGCGAGACCAAAGCCCGCGTCGTCGGCGTTGTTGGGGGCATCCCATTGCTCCGTCCATAGCGCGACGCCCTCGGGGTCATATTTTCGCAGCCACACGCTGCGATCGAAGCCACCGTGCGACACGAAGCCCGCGACGTAGCCGTTGCCTTCTGGATCGGTCCCGATCGCCTGCCCGCGGTCGTCAAAGACCTCGGGGCCCGCGACGATGTCTGTCCAGTCCGTTCCGCCGAGCGGGGTCAGGTGCGCAACGAAGATGTCGTTGTCGTTGTCGCCCGCGCGGACAAACCCGGTGACCAACACATTGCCCTCCGAGTCGGTGGCGACCCCGCGGCCTCCGTCGTTCTGCGCCATCGGGCCATCGAAGGTCGTGCTCCACTGCATGTCACCTTCGGGGTTGAGCCGAGCGACCCATATGTCCGACGACGCAGCGGAGACATCCACGTCGCCCACGAGCACGATGTTGTCGAAGACATCGGTGGTCACCGCATAGATGCGGTCGTCGAGGCCCTCGGAGGGATCGAGCTGGAGCCTCCATTGCTCGACCCCGGCCGGGTCGTATTTGGCGATCCACATGTCGGGGTTGCCGATCACGTCCACCGCGTACCCCCCCACGATCACATTGCCCAGCGAGTCCACCGCGACACCGTGCCCGGACTCGCGAACCATGGCCTCCCCCGCGTGGGTATTCTGCCAGATGCTCGTGTCGAGGTTGAGCGTGCAATCGGTATCGCAGCCGTCGCCATCGATATCGTTGCCGTCGTCACACTCCTCGACCCCCTCGAGGATCCCATCGCCGCAGACGGGCTGCGGTGCGGTCGTGACTCCGCTACCCGAGCCGTCGGTCGGGTCGGCGGCGGTGGTGTCCGCCTCCGTCGCCCCCGATGTACTCGGCTCGTTATCTGTGGTCTGGGCGGTTGTGCCCCCCGTCTCGGTCTCGACGGTCAGGCTCGACTCATCGCTCGTGCATGACGCGACCGTGGCGGTGAGCGCAGCAAGTCCAATCCGTACCGTCCAAGACATAGCTCCATGCTACTGCCGCTGTCGCTGCACCCCAAGCATTGTGCGATGATCGGTTCTCGGTTCGGCCCTCGTTGTCAGCGCGCCCCTCAGTCGTCGCGCGGAGGCACGCGTAGCGCTTCGATGAACGTCTGCACCTCCTGCCGTCCAAACGGCTTTGGCAGCCAGCCCCGTCGTCCTAGCTGGTCAAGAAACGCCCGCGTCGTGGTGTCGAACGCGCCGCCCGTCATGAAGCCGATGCACTCCGCGCTCGGGTGCTTTTGTCGGCGGAGGCGCCTCAAGATATCGGGGCCGCCGAGCCCGGGCATCATGACGTCGCAGAGGATCGCGTCCCACGTCTGTTCCGTCGCGAGCCGCAGTCCCTCCGCTCCGCTCGTTGTCGCGGTCACGTCGTAGTCGCGGCTGAGCAATCGTCGGAGCATCGTCCCGACGAGGGGCTCATCGTCCACCACCAGCACGCGCGGCTTGGCGGTGGGGCGATCCTCGGGCTCCGACTCGGTGACGGGCTTCACCGATGTTCCTCTGCGATCCTGAGCATCACGCGAAACGTCGAGCCTTGTCCCACCACCGATTCTACCTCCAGCGCGCCGCCGTGGTCGGCGATCATGCGCTTGGAGATCGCGAGGCCCAGACCCGTGCCCTTGCCCTGGGGCTTGGTTGTGTAAAACGAGTCGAAGATGCGTCGGAGGTCCTGCGGCGGGATGCCGACGCCGTTGTCTCGGACCTCGATGGCGACCATGTACTCCGACTTTTGGTAGGTCTTGAGCTCGATTTCGTTGTCCTCGCCGTCCCGATCGTCGGGTAGCGCGTGCAAGGCGTTTTGGACGAGGTTGACCAGCACTTGTCCGACACGGCCACGGTCGGCCAACACGCTCGGTGCGTCGCCGTAGCTGCACGTCAGTCGCGCGCGGTGGTTGACCGTGTTGCGGATGAGCGCGAGCGATGATTCGACCAGCTCGTCTACCCGCCAGGGCACAAGGACCATCGTGCTGGCCGGGGTCAGTTGCTTGAGGTCCGCCGCGATTCGGGCGGCCCGATCGACGCCATCCCGCGCCTCCCCGATGGCCTGCAACAGCTCGGGTACTCGCTCGAGCCGACCGTCGGAGAGCAGGTCGCGAAGCTCGGCGTCGAGGAACTCCAGGTTGCCGATCGCGTACGTTAGGGGGTTGTTCAGCTCGTGCCCGACACCCGCGGAGAGCATCGCAAAGGTCGAGCGATCGGTAATCGCCTGTTGGTTGGCCCGCTCCTCGAGCAGTGCGTTTTTCTGGGTGAGCTCGTCGAACAGCGCCTGCACCTCTTCGGCGGCGGAGTTGACCAGGTACGCCAGCACGTCTTCTGGAGAGCCATCGAACGTGCGTTCCACCCGGTCCTCGAACACCCCCGAGCCGATGGCGACGAGCACATCGGTCACCGAGGCGATCAGCGCGTCGAAGCGCTCGCGGTGGCGCTGTCGCAGGGCAAAGAGATCGCCGATCTCCTCGGCCATGAGGTTGACCAAGTACGCGATGGTGTCTTCGGTGTCGCGGCGGCCCGAGCGGTCGAGCCGAACATCGAAGTGCCCGGCCGCGAGCGCGACGAAGGCCTCTAAGAGCGCGTCGACGAAGTCTGCGTCGAGCGTGCGGCGTGACGCGAGGTCGCCCTTAACCGCCATGGCCCTCCGCGTTGCGGGCGGCTACCCATTTCAACGCGCTGGCGGCCGAGGCAAACATCTGGGTCGGAACCGGGGGCCGAGTCAGGCCCATAAACACCGATGCCACGGCGCGGCCGAACACGCTACCGCCCACCAAAGCGAAGGCTGTGATCACGGCCACGTCGACTTCGGTTTGGTAGACACGGCGTGCGCCTTTGGTCTGGTGGCCCACGCGATCCATAAAGATCACCGCGCCCCCTCTCGACTCCTGGTCCATCCAGTGGCGGCGCTGGAACTCGATGCTCTGACGGGCGGTGTGCTCGTCGTCCGTGCAGCCAGCATCGGGCGCGACCGCCAAGATCCTCGGGGCTACGCTGTAGACGGTCGCGTTGTCGGTGCGTCCGAGCACCGCCCATGACGGGTCGATGTTCATAGCTTCTGTTCCTGTCGAGTCCGAAGCCAAGGGCGGGCCTCAGCGAGCGACGAGAAGAACTTGAGCGGAGCCGCCGGGCGTGACAACCCCAAAAAGAACGAGCCCATCGCTCGGCTCAGCATGCTGCCGCCGATCAGGGCGAATCCCAGGGACCACTGGTGCGAGGGGTCGGCGGAGTACAGCTTTCGCGCATCACGATTTTGCGAGGCCATACGATCGAAAAAGATCGCCACCAGAGGCGGAGCATCACATCCCTCGAAATGTGCCTTTTGAAAGCTAAGGTTTTCTTCAGCGGTGGGGCCCGTGTCGTGCGACCCGGGGTGGGGCAGTGCCAGGAGCACCCGCTCGTCATCCACGTAGTAGGCCGTGTTGGAGGTCTCTCCGACCTGCTCCCATGCTGTGTTCCATCCTTCTGGCCATCCGCCCAACATTCGCTGAGCACTCTACCATGAAGGACCCACCTGATAAGAGAACTCACTACATGCGTTTGCACGCATCACTGGGCGCCCAGGGGGCGCCCTCGTTGTGAATCTCGCGCGCTAGAACGCGTCCGTCTGCACGACGACGTCGGCGTGATCGAAGATCTCCGGGCTCGAAAAGAACGGAAACATGAGCGGCGCGGGACCGGCGATATCCAGCATCGTCGAGCCTACCGCCGTCAACGTCACCCCGGCTCCTTCGCCAAAGCGAATGCCCTCAACGATGTTTTGTTGGAGGACGTTCCCGTGATGCTCCGTCTGGGCGTAGTAGTTGAACACCGTCGTCGGATTCGGTGGTGCCATCGGATCGGGCACGGTGATCGGGCCGCCTAGCGTGAACGCGAGATCGGTTGGTTTCGGCACATCGATCGCCAGCTCCGAGGTCTCGCTTATCTCGTACGACAGCCCGGGCGCGTACTCGGCGTTGACCCCCAAGATGTGCAATCGCGCGGCCAGGTGCTGGCTGTTGGTTGCGAATCCGATCTGGTAAAAATCACCCGATCCCGCATCCAGTGGCGGCACTACCGAGACACCGAATTGGGCAAATATGCCGGGGCTCGAGTGGCCACCTACTACGATCTCTTCGCAGGATCCAGACTGTGCCACTACTACCGCGTGGCCCGGGACCGCTTCTATGATTGTGTAGTCGTCGGGGACCAAGTCCTCGACATTCTCGAGCGGTACAATCCCAACCCCTGCATATTCATCGCATGAATTGTATTCGGCCTCGAAGTCTGGGTCGCATCCGGCGATGAGAGTTGTCAGTGCTAGGAATTGTCCGCTTCGAAGGAGAGTTCGTCCGATCATTCGGTAATCAAGCTACCACGATGAGGCGCTGTTTCGCTCCTTGTTTTCCGCTTACTTGCGTGATGAACAGCCCCCGCGAGTGTGGGGGAAGGACATACTTATGCGGTAAGCCGTGACCCTCTGCCACGAGCGCCGTACTTGTCTGTATGATGGCGGAGTGAACGACGACGCACCCTTGGCGGTCTTGAGTTCTGGTGGCGACGCGCCTGGGATGAACGCCGCGATCCGGGCGATCACGAAGGTGGCGGCCAGCCGTGGCGTGCGGGTTGTTGGCGTGCAAGATGGCTATACCGGCCTGCTGGAGGGTCGTCTGAGGCCGCTCACGGGTGGCACCGCCATCCAGAGCAGTCTCAGCATCGACCCCGAGCTCGACTTTCTTGGCTCCATGGGGGGCACGGTCTTGGGGTCGGCACGGGAGCTGCGCTTCCTCAGCCCCGCGGGACGGGCTCCCGCACTCCGCACCCTGGAGGGGCTGCGCGGCTTGATCGTCATTGGTGGCAATGGCTCCCTCGCGGGCGCCGAGGCCCTGGCGACGGAATCAACTGTGCCGGTTGTGGGGATCCCTGCGAGCATCGACCACGATGTCGGCTGCACGGGTACATCGATTGGGGTGGACACCGCCCTCAACACCATCGTCAGCGCATGCGATCGAATCTGCGACACGGCCCGAGCCCATCGCCGTGCGTTCGTGGTCGAGGTGATGGGACGCGACTGTGGCTACTTGGCGATGGCGGCCGCGGTCGCCACGGGGGCGGAGGCGGTGCTCTTTAGGGAGCAGGGTCGTGACGAGCCCACGATCGTCGCCGCGGTCGAGCGGGTGATTCGCAGTACCTTTAGTCGCCCGAACAAGCGACGTGTTCTGATCCTCAAGGCCGAAGGGGTCGCCGTTCCGTGCACCCGCCTCGTGCGGCAGGTGCAAGACAACCTCGGCGAGGAGCTCGGGGTCGACGTGCGGGCCACGGTGCTGGGTCATCTTGTGCGCGGAGGTCATCCATCGTTTCAGGACCGCATGGTCGCAGGGCGACTGGGCTTGGCCGCGGTGTCGGCCGTGCTGGCGGGGCAGACGGGGCAGATGGTCGCGTGGCAGGCTCTCGTGGAGGGCGGCGTCAAGACGCCCGACTCGGCCGTGACCCTGTTTCCGCTCTCGGAGGTGCTGACGCAGAGCCGTGCGCTCATCGATGGGTCGAGCCCGATCACGAAGCGACGCGTGAAGATGATGGAGACGATCGAGGGGGTGCTCGGCGTATGAGTGACCTGTGGATCTTCGGCTACGGCTCGTTGGTGTGGCGGCCCGCCTTTGCCCACACGGAGCGCCGCCCGGGCTGGATCGGTGGTTGGGCCCGCCGGTTTTGGCAGAGCTCGACCGACCATCGTGGTGTGCCGGGCGCACCCGGGCGGGTGGTGACGCTGGTGCCCGTCGACGATGCGCGGTGCTGGGGCATGGCCTACCGAGTCGACCCCGACGTCGCGGGCGAGGTCCTCGCCACACTCGACCACCGAGAGAAGGGCGGCTATCGACGCGTCGAGGTCGACGTCACCTTTGCCGATGGCGAGGTACGTGGCGGCGTCGTGATGTACCTGGCGGCTGAGGACAATCCCAACTACGTCGGTCCCGCCTCACTCGATGCGATCGCGGCTCAGGTTCGGAGCAGCCGAGGGCCGAGCGGGCCGAACACCGAGTACGTCGTGCGCCTGGCCGAGGCGCTCGAAGAACTGGGGGTTGAGCGCAGCCTCGACGCGCACGTCTTCGATCTTGCCGATCGCCTCGTAGGGGCTCCGTAGCAGGTCATCGGAGAAGCCCCGCGAGCACTGAACACACCACGAAGCCGCCCAGACGCACGTCGGGCCGCGCGAGCAAACCAATCACCGCTCTAGGCCTCTCTATGTGCTCTTCTACAGTTCGATGTCACCACTTTGGTGGTCGTTCGTAGGGGAGGGCGCGCTCGATGTCGCTACGACAAATGCTCACCAATGCGCGCCTGTCCCGCAACGCGGAGCGGGCGGCCCAGGGAGACGCAGCGGCGTTCACTCGCCTTTATCGCGCGCTTCATCCCGTGGTGTGGCGCTACGTCTCCCGTCGGGTGCAGGGCGATGCCGACGTGGAGGATCTCGTGTCTCGGGTGTTTGAGCGGGTGGTGGAACACTTGCCTCGGTATGACGCTTCGCGTGGCGGTCCGCGGCCGTGGGTCCTACGGATCACCCGCAATGCGGTCATCGATCATTACCGAAGCCATGCGGTCTCGGGCGAGGCCGACGCGGTCGAGCGCCTTGCCGACGGCAGCGTCGATCCTGCGCGTGCCCTCGAAGCCGACGAGCGTGACGCGCTGCTGCGGGCGGCCTTGTTGCGGTATCCACCGCAGGTCCGCGAGATGTTCTCCCTGCGCTTCGGTGAGGGACTGCGCGTCCGAGAGATCGCCGCCTTGATGGATCTGTCGGAGGCCGCGGTCAAGCAGCGCTTTTCTCGAACTCTTCGCGAGCTGCGTACGCGGCTCGGTGAGGACCCCAAAGACAAGGCGGCCGGCTATGCCATCTGATCTTCTTCGTCGCCTTCGGGGGCTCTATCCATCGGCTCGGCGTGGCCAGGCGGAGCACTGCCGTGCCCACGAGGACGAGCTGCTGGCGAAGTTCGCGGCGACCGTGCCGCAGGACTCGGCCAAGACCTCGGGCCATGGTCGCTGGCGGTGGCCTCGTGTTGCGCTCGCGGGCGGACTGTCGCTCGCGGTTGCGGTAGGGGCTTGCGCGCTGCCGGCCGAGTATCCCGTGAGCCTCGGACGAGGCCTCGAGATCACGGTGGATGCCGAGCGCTGGGGGGACCTCGATGCCGAGCGTGTTGCCCAGTACCTGAGCGAGGAGCTTGGTGCGGAGCGTGTAGAGATCCATGTGACCCGTGAGCGAAGCGAGACCGTGGGGCCGAGCGGACGTATGCAGGTGACCGAAGCGGTACGGCTTCAGCTCTTCGCGTTTGGCGGCAACCTCGATCCCGAGCTCACGTTTGAGGAGCTACAAGACGAGTTTCCCGCCCTGCTCGATGCTGATCTCCACCAGGTTCCGCTCGCGGGCACCGTGCATGGCACGCTGGGTGGAAAGCTGTCGCGGCACTTGCTCGATCTCACGATCGACACGCATGGGGTGGAGGAAGCCGAGCAGCAGATTCGGCGAGAGCTCATGGCGCAGGGCATCGCGGCCGAGGATGCGATTGTCGATATCTCCACCGAAGAGGGCCCGGGGGGTCATCGGGAGATTCGCGTGCGGGTCGAAGCGGAAAAGTAGGCCCTTTGCCGCCGTCATCGATGTTATGAGCCTTCGCGGAGGCTCGCGTGCTGCTCATCAATCGCACGACCTGGTGGAGACAGGTCATCACCCTGCGGGGAACGGCGCTATCGAAGATCTGGGGCCGGCTGTTGGCGGTGACCGTCGTGGCCACGCTGGTCACCATCGTTGAGCTACGCACCCCTGTGCCGATGCTGGGCCTCGGCACCCTGCCGTTTTCTCTTGTGGCGGTGGCGCTCGGCGTCTTCCTCGGCTTTCGGAACAACACGAGCTACGACCGCTTTTGGGAGGGCCGAAAGCTCTGGGGGAGTCTCGTCAACACCACGCGGACGTTTGGGCGACAGGTGTTGATGCTCGTCGATACCTCGCCCGAGGTGCAGCGGCAGCTCGTCTACCGTGCTGTCGCATTTGTGCATGCGTTTCGGATGCACCTTCGTGACGAGACCGACCTGTCTTCGCTCAAGGAGCTGCTCCCCGCGGCCGAGTACGATGCTCTCGAGGGGCAGCTCAATCGTCCGCTCGCGATCACCCGCGAGCTTGGTGCGCAGCTTCGGGAGTGTTGGAAAGCCGGCCAGATCCACCCGCTGCATATGGCTCACTTGGAGCAGACGCTCACGACGCTCACCGATATTCAGGGCGCGTGCGAGCGGATCAAGAGCACTCCGATCCCCGGCTCTTACACGGTGCTCATCCACCGAATCGTGGCCATGTACACCTTTGCGTTGCCGTTCGGAATCGTCGAAGCGGTCGGTGTCGCCACGCCTGCTGTGGTCGCGATCATTAGCTACGCGTTCTTTGGCCTCGATGCGGTCGGCGATGAGATCGAAGAGCCGTTCGGCACGGAGCCCAACGATCTTCCGCTCAGCACGCTGTCGCGGATGATCGAGATCAACCTGCGCCAGACGCTCGGCGAGACCGAGGTGCCCGCCGTGCTCAAGCCCGTGAACTCGGTGCTGAGCTAGGGCGCATCGGGCTGCGGTCGAGCGGATCCGTCGGGTCGCGAGCCTCGAAGAGGGGCGGTTGGGCGGCTTCGCGGGCCGGCCTGCGGCCGATCGGTGCGGCTTGGGGCGTTGCCGTTGCCGCCGATGAAGCTCGGTGCTAGACCCCGCGCGGGGAGGTGAGACGGCCGAGGGAGAAAAGGTGATCGCGGCGGTGCCTTCGGGTGACCGTCGAGGAAAGTCCGGGCTCCGTAGGGCAGGGTGCTGGCGCAGGTCAGTCAGGGCGACCTGAAGGAAAGTGCCACAGAAAGCAAACCGCCCGCGTCCGCGCGGGTAAGGGTGAAAGGGTGCGGTAAGAGCGCACCGGGCCCCTGGTGACAGGGGCCGCACGGTAAACCCCACCCGGTGCAAGGCCGAGCAGAGACACGCCCACAGTGGAGACACTCGGTGGGCAGGGGCGGCCCGTCCCGTCTCGGGTAGAGCCGCACAGAGGAATGATCACCACCCGGCAAGAGCAATCGACCCGGGGACAAAACCCGGCTTACGACTCCGCTCGACCGTCTCACCGACCCACTTTTCTCAAGCACTCACGCAACGCCGCCATCGGCCGTCGCGAGCGGTCGCGCCACATGAGTCGGGAGTGGCCGCCCGGCTACGCACGACGTGCAACGGCCACTAGAAGGTCGTCGCTGGCTTCGTCATCGGCGTCTTCTTCGGAGTCGACATCGCCCTCGGTCGTCGCCGACGGTGGGGGCGGCGCAAAACCGGTGGCGAGGTTTTCGAGCACGAGTCCGGCCCGAGCGAGCGCCGCATCGAGCTGCGGCCGCAGCAGATACCGCTGCTCGATCACGCCTTCAACGACACGACCCTGCTCATCGATGTAGAGATAGGAGGCGTCGATGCGTTGGTTGTTCTTGTCCCACGTGCTGCGCTCGAGCACCTCGTAGTCGGTGCCGTCGACCGTCACCCGACACAGCGGCGAGTGGGCATCGTCGGGGATGTCGTCGGGCTCGGACTCCTCATGAAATGCATCGGCGGAGTACACATCGAACGCCAACACACCGTCGGGGTTGAGATGGGCGATCGCGGCGGCGAGGGTGGCGTCGAGCTGGGCGTCGTCGAGTACGCAATACAGGCCGCCGAACGGGATGAGCACACGATCGAAGCGGCGGCCGAGGTCGAGCGTGCGCATGTCGCCCGCGCGTAGCTCCACGCGCTTACGCGGCGCGTCGGGGAGCTGCGCCACGGCCTGGTGGGCCAGGGCGAGCAGGCCCTCGTCGTACTCGATGCCCACCACGCTGTGGCCGGCCTGGGCCAAGGCCGTCACGACGCGTCCGTAGCCGCAGCCGAGCTCGAGCACGGTGCTGGCGCCTTGGCAGACGCGGCGGTAGTGATCGAGGTCGCCCGGGGTTCCGCGATGAAGTGCGGCGTAAAAAGAGGCGGGATAGGCCATAGATGCTCTCGATGCGGGGTGTTTTGCAGCATACGCCAACCACCAATGTCGCGGTCTCGGCTGGTATGATGGTGACGTGGGGGCGCCATCGGACTGGATTGGAGCGGGATGCGTGGTTCTGCTGTCGGTGCTCAGCGGCTGTGCGACGGGCGATGGGCCTGAGTTCACCAGCCAAGCGTTCGACGGCGGCGCCAACGATGGCGGCGAGACCTCGGCGCTGACGAGCACAAGTACGGATACGGGAGCGGATGACAGCGCGGGAGACCCGAGCGGCCAGGGCTCGGGCGGGCCGTTTCCCCCAGATCTTGGGACCTGCCAGAACGACGAGGACTGCATGCTCGGTCCCGGCTTCTGCCTCGAGGCCCAGGGCCAGTGCGTTGAGGGGATGTGCCAGCATGGACCCGCCGCGCCCGGGCAGAGCTGCGATGACGCCGATCCATGCACCGAAGCGGACGCATGCGATGGCGCAGGGGTCTGCTTTGGCGTCGCCATCGATTGCAGCGCGCCCAATGCCATCGGGGGTGAGTGCGTGGCGGGGATGTGCACCGACCCCGAGTGCGCCGAAGGCTGGGGCGATTGCAACGCAGACATGAGCGATGGCTGCGAGCTGGCGCTCGGTACCGAGGCCAACTGTGGCGGTTGCGGCGATGTCTGTACGGCGGGAGCCCATGCCGATGGCTCGTGCGTCGCGGGAGCGTGCAGCTTCGAGTGCCAGGCCCCGTGGGACAATTGCGACGGCGACTGGGCCAACGGCTGTGAGATCCCCGTGGAGACCGTACCTGCGTTATTTAGATTTATTCTAGGTATAGACCGTATGTATGTATTTATAGGCTGATTACCGAAGTA